>CM057451.1:663625000-663895000 GCA_016271365.2 Neoceratodus forsteri | reverse complement strand
TGAAGGCAGCTCTCGCTGGCACCACCACGGTCCCAGGTAAGTTAGCACCTTCCTGGTTCCACAGTGGTGGGATAAGTACCGCTGTGAAGTGAGCAGGAAGGGTAGTGATGGTTAGGTTAGAGCTCTGTCCAGGACCGGGCAGCAACTCTGCCTAGCTGGCTAGATTTGGGGAACCAGGCACAACCTCACCCCCAAGTGAGGAAGGCGAAATAATAAATAATAAATATATAATGATAAGTTTGATTTAGTGCTTTAAAAATGTAATCAATGAATGAATAATGCTTAGGAAAGATCAACTCAACAGCAAGAAACTATAATCAAACTGGGAACAGATTATCTGCTACAAAGGATTTATATTGTTCTAATAATGACCAAAAAAGATCCTTCGACAAAAATTAATAAGAAATGGAATTTGGAAACTGGTTTACCGTAGACAAACCAACAGTGGAAAAACCTTTGTACCAAGATTAAAGATTATATCTTTGACAAAAATAAAGCTATCCAGAAAAAAAATTGACAGGGCATATGACACACCACAGATTATAGGGAAAATAAGTAATCAAGGAATCAGAAATGCTGGCATCAATGCTAAGCTTTGGGAGACCTGTATCACTGCTTATGGGGCTGTCATATTTTGCAGTGATAGGCTCAAACTTCTAGATAACTATCCAGATACCCATGGATTTTTCAGTGTTGATCCTAAATGATACTAGTCAGTTAAAGCAGCAGTGCAATGTGGGGGAAAAAAAAAGCGCTTTTTTGACGGTTTATTCCCTGTGCTCTGCTGAGCATTTACCTGGTATTCTTTCCCACTGGCATTGTACTATCATCCCATAATTTGCTCAGTTATCCTTTGTTTTTGTTTACATTTCTGCCAGCAGCCATGTTGAACTGGACCCTCCTCTGCTGCCAACTGCACATGTGTTTAACGAGCAGTACTACACAGGGACATTGGGAATGTTCAGCACAGGGTCCCACTGCAGTAACCAAAAGACGGATGCGACGTGAAGGGGAACACAGCTGAAAATTAGCAGCTGCCATATTTATTGTGGTGCCACAATAATTAAAATAAATATTAAATACCTAAAAAACTAAAGATCACTAGAAAAATATTTACAGGTATGGAACGTCATCTATGGCCATACATGCTTACAAAAAAAAATTTTTTGATAATCATTTCCTGATTATGTTAGCTGCTGCTTTATGAAGGTTAAACAAACATGAAAGAATATATTTTGTATTGGGACAGTAGTTACAGAAAGACTAATCCTTGCAAATGGAATGCCCAGTCCTTGACCATCTTGAGGAAATAAGATGGTAGTGCTTAGTAAAAGAAGCCATGTCATTTGAAAAATTATGATCAGAGGTATTAAAGTTTGAAGATGCCTCAGATCCTTTATAGAAAGAGATCAAAACTATTTTATTGCCATTATATACATTATGGTTCGGATATTCATTGCGCCCCAGTGGGATATTGCAACCCGCCCGAATACCGACCGCCGATTGAAAGGTACAGTATGGGCTTTAAGCCCATTGGTCCCCAGTGTGGACCAATGGGCTTAACATAGAAACATAGAATTTGACGGCAGATAAGGACCGCTTGGCCCACCCAGTCTGCCCATTTCCCTACCTAATGGATAAGCTGCAGATCCTAGTTAACCAGCAGCCTACTTCTTCCTACCCCACCCCTAGAATTGCCTTATGACTGTCCCATGCATGCTTGAATTCCACCACTGTTTTGACTCCACAGCCTCCTCCGAGGCGTTCCATGCATCCACAACCCTCTGCTTGAAAAATACTTCCTTAAATTACCTTTGAGCCGCTTCCATCTTCAAATTGTACCCCTTGTTCTGCACACCTCTTTTTGAAAGATGCTACCCTCTTGGACTTTGTTGATTCCTTGAGGAACTTAAAAGTTTCTATCATGTCCCCCTTCTCCCTCCTTTCCTCGAGGCTATACATATTAAGCTCTTTAAGTCTCTCTTCATATGTCTTCCGGTGCAGACCCTGTACCATTTTAGTTGCCCTCCTCTGGACAGCTTCCATTCTGTCTATGTCTTTGCGGAGATTGGGTCTCCAGAACTGTATGCAGTACTCCAGATGGGGTCTCACCAGCTGTCTGTACAGAGGGATAATAACTTCCTGTTTTCTACTGGTGATGCCTCTCACTATGCATCCCAGTATCCCCCCAACCCTCCTTGCTGCCCTCTCACATTGCTTGCCCACCTTTAGGTCATCTGATATGACTACCCCCAGGTCCCTTTCCATTTTTGTTGTTGTTAGTATCTCACCCCTCATTGTGTACTCTTCCCCTGGGTTTTTGTTTCCCAGGTGCATTACCTTGCACTTCTTAGCATTGAATCTAAGCTGCCATACATTTGACCATTCCTCTAACCTTGCCAAGTCCCTTCTCATCCTTTCCACCCCACCTTGTGTCATCAACTCTGTTGCAGATCTTTGTGTCATCTGCAAAGAGACATACTTTTCCTTCAGTCCCTCTGCAATGTTAAGCTTATAAAGACATTGAAGAGGACCGATCTAATACTGAACCCTACGGTGCCCACTAGTAACCCCCTTTCTTCAGAGTGGACTCCATTTACTATTACTCTCTGTGTCTTATTCTCCAGCCAATTCTTTACCCAGGCTGTCATCTTGGGACCTACTCCCAGGCTGGCTAACTTGTATATTAATCTTTGTGTGGGACTATGTCAAATGCCTTGCAAAGTCTAGGTAGGCCATGTCCACAGCCCCTCCCTGATCTACTACTTTGGTCACCCAGTCAAAGAAATCTATCAGATTTGTCTGGCATGACCTTCCGCTGTGAATCCATGCTGCCTTGAGTCCTGTGCCCTCTGGCCTCTAGATACTCGACAATTCTTTCCTTCAGAAGTGATTCCATCATTTTCCCTACCACTGGGTTAAACTAACAGGTCTGTAGTTTCCTGCTTCTGCCTTGCTCCCACTTTTGTGAAGGGGAATCACATCTGCCCTCCTCCAGTCCTCGGGTACCACCCCATCCTCCCATGATTTGTTAAAGAGGGTAGTCAGTGGTGTCACTAGTTCTACCCTTAGTTCTTTTAGAATTCTGGGATGAATCCCATCAGGCCCCATTGCTTTGTCCACTTTCAGTTTTAAGAGTTCTTTCAGAACCCTTTCTTCTGTAAATGGGCTGGTATCAACTTCTGTATCCAGAGTGTTTCTACTGTTTGTTTTATGTACTTCCCCCTCTTCCTTTGTAAATACTGAGCAAAAATATTTGTTTAGTGTCTCTGCCTTTTCACAGTCACCTCTGCCCACCCCTCCCTCCCCTTTATTAAGCCTCACTATCCCTCCCTTGGTCTTCCTTCACTTCCTGATGTACCTATAAAAGGTTTTATCCCTTCTTAACTGAGTTGGCTATCTTTTCCTCAGTTTGGGCCTTTGCTGTTCTGACTGCCTTCCCAGCTCCCTTTTGCTTTAACTGATACAGTTCTCTGTCCTGTTCCTGTGATTCCTTGTACTTCCTGAATGCTTTCTTTTTCTCTTGACCCTTCACTGCCACTTCCTTTGAGAACCATAGTGGTTTCTTACATCGTTTCGTTTTGTTTATTTGCTTCACACAAAGGCTTGTTACCTCTGTGATGGCAGTTTTTATCATTCCCCATTGTTCTTCCACCCCTCCTTCCTGCCCATTTCCTAGTGCATTCCTTAGGCACTCACCCATTTTGGCAAAGTCAGCCCTCCTAAAGTCTAGTACTTTTGCCTTTGTATGGCTTGACTCTATTGCTGTGTTTACTGTGAACCATACTGTTCAATGGTCGCTAGTTCCCAGATGGCTACCCACTTCTACATCTGTGATCCTCTCTTCATCTCCATTTGAGAGAACCAGGTCTAAGATTGCTCCCCTCAGTGGGCTCCAGTACTAGTTGTCTAAGGCATGCCCCTGTGGGGCATCTAGAATAACCCCACTCTTGAAGTGGCTGCTGCAACTGCACTCCAGTTAACATCTGGCATATTCAGATCACCCGTCATCAGTATCTCCTTTTTCTGCCATTCTAAGTATCCTTTCTATCATTTCCTTGTCCATTTCCTCCCCTAGAAGGGGTCTGTCTAACCCTGTGCGGATTGTGGTGCCATTGCCGGTCTCCAAATTTACCCACAGTGCTTCTTCTCCTCCCTGTTTCCCTTTTGTTCTGTTGCTTTGATTCCTTCCCTTATGTAAAGAGCTACTCCTCCTCCTCTTTACCCTCCCTGTCCTCCTGTAGATAGTGTATCCTGGTATGTTACGTCCCAGTCATGGTTTTGTGTGTACCATGTTTCTGTGACTGCCACGATATCCAGATGTTCCTCCTCCATCAAGGCCACTAATTCAGGAAGCTTGTTACTCAGACTACGGGCATTGGTACTCATTGCTCTCCATTTTTGATGGCTTTACCTTCTGTTGCAGCATCCCCACTGACCTTTCTATGGTATTATTCTCATTTAGTACCCTGTTTTGTAGGGAGAGGCTGGGATTTTCCTGCGCTTATCAGTGCCTCCCCTTGACTAGTTTAAAAGCTCCAATGAAGCATTTAAACCGATTGCTCAAAGACTTGTTCCCTTCGTGGACAGATGCAGACCATCCTGCCAGTATAGGCTGGTGTCCCTCCAGGTGGAATCCCAGTCCCCAATGAAGCCAAACCCCTGTGCTCCACACCATTTTTTCAACCATTCATTAAACTGCATGGTGCAAAGTACCCTCGCCTCACCCATGCCATTGACAGGCAGCACCTCTGAGAAGGATACTGTGTGTGCTGTCTTAGGCCCCTCCCCAACTCTACAAAGTCCTCCTGCACTGCTCTGATCTCATGTTGAGCCAAGTCATTTGTCCCTGGTGGACAATGGCGTCCAGCTCAGACTCCCGTGCAGCTGTTCTCGTGATCCTGAGGATGCGCTTCCTGTCCCTCCAAGCCATAGCACCAGGCAGGCACCTTACTTCAGTTTTCCCTGCTCCCCCCAGTTCTATCCCCCTAATAATTGAGTCCCCCACCAGTAGCTGCTTCCTTTCCTTGTGGTGTCCTCTGCCTCCTTCCTGTGGGCCTCCCTTGTGACAGTTGTCCTCAGCCTCCTTAGTCTCCTCTGCGGGTGCTCCCCCAGAATGGTGTATGGATTGTGGAGTGGAACAGCTGACTGGGTGTGCCTCTGTTCCACCATCCTCACCCTCCCTGAGCCCACTGTGGTCCAACTGCTGTGCTTTCTTCGCAACCTCTGAGGTAGTGGTGGTGGCTCTGGTGCTCCCTGGATGGGGGAGGTTCCCTTCCTACCATCCAGTGTGGCCTGGGGGAAGGTTCCCTTACTACTGTCCAGTGTGGCCTGAAGACGGGCAACTTCCTCCCTCAGGGCAGAGAGTTGTCTGCAAATAGGGCAGCATCTCAGCCTCCAGAAAGACTCCTGGAAGACTGCTGCCCCACAGCCATTACATTGCACTACTCCCCACATATTTATCTACTTTTTTTTTTTTTTTTTTGTGTGTGTGTGATTGGTTTGTTATATAGAAATATATATATTATACAATGTGTATGCTTATATTGTCAGTGCAGTGTGCTGGAGAGGATATGACAGTGATATGCACCTTGCACTCCCTGAGGAAATGATGTCAGAACCCCAGGTATAAAGGAACTACTTCCAGGGTGGCTGGGGTGGGGGTGGGAAGGGTTGGGCCTAAACTGTGCCCTCACAAAACAATCAGCTAAGAGCTCTGACCCACCGCTGTGATGAGTGCCTTCCTGTCAGCAAGATGCCCTACACAACAATTTGACAGAGAAAATACCCTGCTAATCAAACAGAGAAAATCCAGACATCCAAGTCAGACACAGGTAAACCTCCCCAGCCCCAAAACAGCCTGGTGGTTTGTGCTCTGAAAGCAGTCCGCTCAAAATAAGTCAGCTGTGCTTTAAACTCTTCCTGCACTGAAAATCTTAAAATTGTAACAAACGTAAAGCTAGATCCACCTCCCTCTGTTGCTTGAAAGACTGTTTTTTCCTGATAATTCTAAGTTCCTTGTTTCACCTTTCAGTTAGAAGTAGCCTCCACCTGCAGAATATCTGCTACAAACCAAAGACAATTGTAAGGTTCACCTCCCTCTGTTGTGAGCACAACTCGCTTTCTTGCAAATCCTATGTTCAGTAATGCAGCTTCCAGCCAAAGTTTCAGTTGAAGAATATTAGCTGTATTGCAGGGCATACTGTATTAGACAGTCCCAAATGCCTCTGGGACTGTCATGCACATATGCCCTGAAACAAATAGTCTCACTGGGGACCAGTGGGCTTACAATCCATACTGTATCTGTCATTTGGCGGCGGCAGTGTCACGGGTCAGGTTGCAGCTGCCCACCAATGATTGGGGGGCACGGGGTCTGGGTGGGTGGGAGGGGTGGTGGTGCCACTGGATCACCAGGGATTTGTATTATGGGAATTTACCGCAATTGAGCAACGGGTGGGGGTGGGTTCCACTTGACTACCAGGGAGATGACTGTCTGACATCTGCCGGTGATCTAGGACTCTGGCGGAGGGGGTTCACTAGACCACCAGGGTGTGCACAGATACATGTCGTGGAATCAGGTGGGGGACCACTAGACCACCAGGGATGGTCTTTCATTACAGTTATTGGGGACGGGGGGGCCACTAGACTGCCAGGGATTGTGTGTTCTGCTACCCGGGATCCCCACTGCACACGTCATGTTGTGCAGGGCGCAAGGCATGCAAATGGGGCCGTAATGACATGCAAATGGCCCCATTTGCGCCTTGCATATATAAAGGCCTCATTTGCATGCCCCCTGCTAAATATTGCGGGTGATGCGCCTAGCGCAACTGCACTTGCACTGGCACATCCCTGTGCTCCCTATCTGTGGCTTGTGCCGGCGCAGTGGCACTGCGCATGTGCTGACCGTGCCATATTCATGGCGCATCACCGTTGAATGTCACCTGGCCCTGGCACCGACGCATCCTGTTTGTGCTGCACCCAGGCTTGGGGGCTGTGGGACTCAAACCCAGCTCTTAAGATTTGCAGCTCAGTGGCCTAAACCACAGCGCTATACTGTCTTCTTAGGGCCGTTGCTGGCCAGGCACTGCTTCCGATGGGAGCCAGTGTCTCCATTCCACATCTCAAGGTGTATTGCATTGCCTGGGGCTAGTCTTCCCTATGATATGAAGTTACTCTCTGGTGCTAACTGGAACAATACATGAAATAAGATAAAGAAGTCAACAGTCTTGTAGTTGGTGGTTGGCATTGGGCATTACTGCTCCCGCTGTCTCATCACTGCTGTTCATGGACTACTGTTAGGACTGCACTAACGGCAGTAGCACCACAACCACAACTCGGGACTGTTGCTGCTGCTGGGGGTGAAGAGCCACCAGTGACTACACTGGACTGGCCAGGACACAGCAAGGGCCCTGAAGGCAGTGGTGCACTTTTCCTCCTCATCATGGGTGAGATCCTTTATAATCTGGTGTTCCAAATTTTTGTGAACTCTGTAATATTGTTGACATTACTGTGATACCGTGTACACTATATATTTAATACTGTTTATTTTGGCAATGCCTCACAGCTGCATAAGTTCCCACCTGTCTTGTTGCCCCCTCCTTTTTTATTATTTTTTTATTGTATGACGAGGATCCTTCGTAAAGGAGTTTTTAGCTCAAAGGATGTACTTCCGACTTTCCTAATAAAATAAAATAAAAAGAGTCAGCACTGATGAGCGTGACTGCTGTTGCTATGAGGACCTCGACTCCACCCCTCTGAACAACATTTTTCTCATTGCCATGGCCCGAACTGCCACACGTTGCATTTATTTATTTATTTGATTTGATTTATTAGCTTTTGGTGACCGGGTAAGTGCATTAGGCAAAAAATCCCTGCCTATTTTCAAGCACGACCCTTGAGAGTACAAAATACAGTCATACAGACAAACTCCTATGTAGGATACCTACAGTCCAGGCATACATTCAACAGAGTATCCACGCATGGATGGGCAGGTTACAATGCATACAGCAGCGGTCATCCTCGCAGGGATGGAAAAACAGGCAAAGACAGGTTTATACATACACAGAAAATCATCCTCACAGGGATGAAAGGTAAAGGTAGAGAACACTCAGAGGAAAATCCGATCAATTTAAGTACAGCGTTTCAAGGTGGAAAGATCAGGAGTAGAGGGTAGGGCAAGGTTAGGTGCAGTGACAGGTATCTAGTGCATAGAGATGGGGGGGAAAAAAGAGCAGTCTTTAAGGAGGGGTGAGATTCAGAACTCTTTAAGCTAGGAGGAAGGGAGTTCCAAAATTTGGGGGCAAAGTGAGAGAAAGCTTTGTGCCCCATTTTTGTTGTGCAGGGTGGGACCGAGAACTGAGTAGAGTTAGACGGTCTTGGAGGCCGGGAGTGGACCACAGGGGTAAGCATGGCCCCAAGACAGTCAGGATGGGGATTTCTAGTCAAGGAGTCGATAAACACCCCAGAGAATAGGAGCAAAGGGATTTAGGAGGCAGCCAGTGTAGGGTGGAGTAGAGGAGACAGTAATGAGTGAGGCGAGGGGCTGATAGGGTGAATCTGCAAATGTTGTTATAAGTGGTGTCCCATTTCTGAAGATTACTATCATTGACGTGGGAAAGGACAGGGAGAAAATACAGTAGCTTAGGGAGTAGGACACCTCTTGCCACAGAGATCCTGGCAGCAGGGGTTAGGGAATGATGCACATGGTAGGCAGCACCAATCTTGGTGTTAACAGAGCAACATACCTCATTTATGTGAGCGGAGAAATCCAGCATGGGGTCAATCAACACACCTAGGTATTTGAAGGAGTCTGAGGCAAGAACTGCAGACCCATCGAGGCAGAGCACGCAGAGATTGGAGGATTCGGCTTGAACTTTTCAGGATGACCCAAAGAGCATAGCCTGTGTCTTTGGTAGGTTGAGGAGTAGGGAGTTAGTAGAGAGCCGGACTGAATCAGCATGAATGCAGACGATGGATGACCATTAAGGTCAGGGACGGATCTAGAGGCAGTGTAGAGCACTAAATCATTTGCATATATAATGGCGTGGCAGTGGGGAGAGGAACTAGGAATATCATTAACAAAGATTGAGAAGAATAGTGGTCCCGGGATGGACCCTTGAGGGACTCCACAGGAGACTGGCGCTGAAGACGAGAGGACCCTACGAAAGGAGACTGATTAAGTTTGGTTAACCAGGTAGCTGCTGAACCAGGATATAGTGGGGCCTGAGGCACCAAGAGAGATCAGTTTGTTCAGGAGGAGTGGGTGATTAACCAGATCAAAAGTTTTGGTGAGGTCAATGAACACAGCGCCAGTAAGAAGCCCTTTATCCATGTTGGACTTGACCTCAATGGTGAATAGTGTGAGGGCAGTAGTGGTACTATGACCAGTCCTGAAGCCATGTTGTATGGGGGACTGAAGATTGAAGTTGTGTAAATGGGCAGAGATTTGGCGGTGAACAAGTTTCTCCAGTAACTTGCTGAGGGTAGGCAATAAAGCAATGGGATGATAGACAGGAGTTTAGAGTCATCTTTCTTGAGCACCGGAATAATCCTGGCCAATTTCCTTGCGGACGGTACCGTGGAGATGCTAATGGAAAGGTTAAAAAGCTGACTGATGGGTGTAGCAAGAAAATGTGCAGCAAGTCTCAGTAATCTGGGTTCAAGACCATCCGGTCCGGAGCCTCCATGAGAGGGAAGATTCCTTAGGGGCCTAAGAACCTCATGATGCATGATGGGGGAGAGCATCAGGACCGGAGGTGCATCCTGGGTGGTCAACTTAGAAGGCTGAGGGCCATGGGATACAGTGGGGGTAGTATTGGGGACCTTGGTGAAGAGGAGGTAAAGGCATTGGCAATTGTAAGGGAGTTATTGCAAAGTGTCATTAATTAACATGTCCTTGGGAGTCTGCAGCTTGGTATTCCCCAAGATTTCATTGATCTGTGTCCAGTATTTCTTTGGGTCAGAGGACGAGGAGTTTAGGAGTCCGAGGAAGTAGGTACTCTTAGCAGCACAGACCTCCTTTTGACAGGAATTATGCAGGGTCCGGTACGTATCAAGGTCAGCCTGAGCTGAAGTAGACTTCCATTTATACCACAGCTTGTCACACTGCCTGAGCAGTTGCAGAATAGGCCATTTTGGCCACTTGGTAGCCTTCCCCCTGATCCTAGGTGTAGAGACTGGGATGTTCTTGTGCTGTAGAGCAAGCATCGTGGAGTTAAAGTAATTGGTAGCCAGGTTGATGTTGCTGGTAACAAATAGGGGATATCAGTCAACGTGTTTATGATCGGAAAGGAACCTAGCTGGGTCAAGTTTGGAAAAGTTAGCGAAGGATAAGAGCTTGAGAGGACAAGATGGAGGGGAAGCTCCCCTCACACAGTAGACTGGGCAGTGGTCACTTATAGAGTCAGGTAAAACCCCGGCAGGTGAGTAAGAGTCCTCACGGTTTGTGAGGATCCAGTCAATCCGGGTACGGCTGCGGTTGTTCTGCGAGAGCCTAGTATAAGTTGAGATGAGTTGAAAAAAGTTGGCCTATCTGATGGTAGAGGCAATGGAAGAGGAGTTGGAACCAAGCCAGTCCAGGTTGAAGTCACCCAGACAGATCACCTCATTATTATTGGCCAAGATAGAAATAAGTTCAGTAAGCTCATAAAGACCAAGCTTGCTATTACGGGGTGGTTGATGAATGCCAAAGATGTGTAGTTTTTTGGTACCACCAGGGAGTAGGAGAGAGTGTAATGCTTCTCCGTTATTTAGAGAGAGGGAGGACAGGAGAGAGACATTCAGGTGTGTCTTGTAATACAGGGCCAATCCGCCAACCCTTTTAGAGGATGGTCGGTTGGCATGGAACATTTTGTAGCCCGGTAGTGAACAGTTAAGATCAGAGACAGAGGGTTTCAGATACGACCAGGATATCAAGATTGCTGGCCTGAACCCAGGTCTCCAGATCAGGGAGATTTGCTTTGCGACTACGGATATTTAGGTGGGCAAAAGTCAAGCCAGCGGTCTGGGGCAGGAGATGGCTGCCACCAGAATGAGTTTGGTAGGGATGGCCAACAGGGCCAGGGTTAGGTTCAGTGTCCCCAGCAAGAGTGAGATATCGTATAACAATCCATAAAGCAGCAAGTGCACTTGCGTGAAAGACGTTAGTCGAGGAAGTAATTCTGCGAAGTATAAAGTGCCTGAGAAGTGAACCTATGATCTTGTACCTGAGGTAAACTGGAGGAATTGTTATGGAGGAGGTAGCAGCTAATCTGTTTGAGTAAGTGAAATTACTGGGGGAAGGCTCGGATAGGGATATAGATGTTCCCATGAAAAGGGATAGGGTGTTGAGGATGAACAGAGCAATGAGAGTGAATGGAACAAAACACATGGCAAAGCTAGGCATCCTGACAGGAGCGTCCAGGCATGGGTAGATTGAAATGCAAAGTGAGTATTTAAAGGAGGAGAAAAGGTGAGATAGAAAGTGGGAGGGTTCTATGAGAAATAGAAGGTAGGAGCAAGGTAGAACAAGGAGGAAGGACACAAGAATGGGGCAGAAGACAAGCCAGAGACAAGGATAAGGCAGAATCCAGTCAGAGCATGAATCCTACTGGAGCTAGAAGCAGAGTACTGGTAGAACATAGCTATGCGGGATTAATGAGTTGGCACCATCTACAGGTGAAATAGAATAACCTGCAGATGGAAAAAAAAGGCAGAAAAAGACTCAAAGGGAAACACAGTAACCCATGGGTTTGTTAACTATATAGGGCAAGCCAGCTAAGGGTGGGAGGTATTGGGGGCAGGTGGGGGTAACCGCGAAGTGGCTGCATGGAGAAGCTCTAGCAGCGGGTGGGAGAAGCTCTAGCAACCGGCGCAGATCCGAATGAACTGAACTAGGCAATTCTGAGCTATAATTCACGTTCCCGAGCAGAGCTGTAGTCTGTAAACTAAATGCTGCAGCAGCTCGCAAAAATAACACTTTAAGCTTAAGCTTCCCAGTTGATGAATTAGAGCAGCTATACAGTGGGGATACACCGGCAACAAAGAATACAAAGGTGAAACGCAATAGAAAATTGGAACAGAATGCAACGCAATAGAAAATTGGAACAGAAAATGGTGCCAGATTCAAATCCTTGGCAGAAGCTGGACATGTTCACTGGCAGCACTTAAAACCATAACTTGCGGGGCGGAGCCTCCGCGAGGAAACCCTTGGGCAGGGTGCCCTGAGGACGTAATGGAGAGGCTGTGGAGAGAGCAAAATAAGTACGGAGGTGAGACCAAGGATCACGATTGCAGGGGTAGGAAACAGGAGAGAACAGGGTCAGGAGGTCAGTGGGTTTCGGGACGGGGAATGGGCGACTAGATTCAGCGGGAAGAAAGAAGGATGCAGCTGGGGGAGGGTGATCTAAGCAACAAGAAGGAAAATGGAGAAGTAGTCGGGGAGCCAGACAGGAGTGGTAGAGGACCCAGCAGGGTAGAGCAGAAGGGGAGAGGAGGTGGAAAGAGATGCAAGGGAGAAGTTCCCAGTTTACCAAAATAACAGTGTGCACAGGGAAAAAGCAAGTAAATAGTACACATGCTACCATCGGCCCAGTAGTTCAGAACTTAACAAGACTTGGTTTAAATCCTTAATTTAACAACAGCTTGTTGGAAAAGGAGCAAAATTAGGGCTAAACGTGCGTTTGCACTAGCTGGGCAAGAATAGACCGCAGTTTTAAGTATTGGATTCACTTTTATATGAGTTAATTTTTCTGTGTCTGCAAGTAAATAAACCAGAAGCTCTAGCAACCGGCGCAGATCCGAATTAACTGAACTAGGCAATTCTGAGCTACAGTTCACGTTCACGAGCAGAGCTGCAGCTCGCAAAAATAACAACAATGGCAACAAAGAATACAAAGGTGCAACACAGTAGGAAATTCGAACAGAAAATGGCGCCAGATTCAAATCCTTGGCAGAAGCGGGGCGTGTTCGCTGGTAGCACTTAAAACCATACCTTGCAGGCAGCAGGAGCCCCCTGAGCAGTTCCTTGGGCAGGGTGCCCCGAGGACGAATGGAAGGCTTGCAGGCGGCAGCGGGAGCCCCTGAGCAGTCCCTTGGTCAGGGGTGCCCCAGGATGAATAGAGCTTGCAGGCAGCGATGGGAACCCCTGAGCAGTTCATTGGGCAGGGTGCCCCAAGGACAAATGGAGGCTTGCAGGTGGTGGGAGGCCCTGAGCAGTTCCTTGGCAGGGTGCCCTGAGGTAGGTGTGTAAGCAAACTATGGTCTCACAAGTACTACA
This sequence comes from Neoceratodus forsteri, assembly GCA_016271365.2. Taxonomy (NCBI): domain Eukaryota; kingdom Metazoa; phylum Chordata; order Ceratodontiformes; family Ceratodontidae; genus Neoceratodus; species Neoceratodus forsteri. Next base: position 663,881,745 of record CM057451.1, on the reverse strand, counting down.
CTGGTATGGGCCCAAAGGAGGAATGGACAGACTGGATGGGACTGCAGGTCTTTTTCTTCTAGTAAAATTCTCTGTTCCTACCACAGATATAAAAGGTAATGGTTGATTGCTTTTAAAAATGATGAACCCCATGTGGCAGCAGTTTCGGTTTAGAGATTTTGTTCTGTAAAACTGGTTGTCCCTACTAAGTGTGTCCACTATAAGTGGCGCATACTGTATTGGTTTTAGGCAGTGCACTAACTACAGCTTCCCCTTCTGCCGATTTCATGTTTCTGCCCATATCTCACTCTGAGTACTTAATTCCCATCTTCCGCAGGACTTACCAGCCTATACCCCCCATGTGTTCTCATCCAGATAGCCATGCTTCTGTGATTGTGTGGGAACCGCTGTGGGCTGAGCATCATCCTGCCTAGCCCCAGCATTTTCGTCCTGTTACCTCCCTCATACTGAAGTTCTTTGTAGTGAAGCATGCACTTGTACAGTATGTGCCTCCACATGAACACGCACCAAGCATCTCGGGCACACCTGATCTTGAGACTTTCTCCTGAGCTTACCACCAGGCCTCCACCAGGTAGCAGCTGCCTAGTAGGATGTCTAGCCCACCCACTCTCAGGAGGAGAGCTGTCCTCTGGTCACTCAATCCTCCCTCCCTCTGCCGACCCTCTGATGTTGTAGGGTCATTCCTGAGCCTGGGTTGTCGGCACCATAAGCGTGTACTACCCGCAGCAGTGGTGGACTGGCTCACTTTTCGCTTTCTGTGTTTCAATACTTTATATTTTTCAATCTCTTTGGTCCCACAAATTCTGTAACTATAATTGGAGACCAAGGCATTTTTTGAAACCGTGAAAGTGGGATGGGTTTTGCAAAAGTATGAGGATCAAAACAAAGATATAGGGGTACTCTGCTTTGGAAACACTGCCATAGTGAGAGAGTTCGATCCGTGGACCTAAGAGTATTTTCTTTTACTTTTATGGCAGATTTCATACAGTTGAAATTATAGATAACATTCATGGTACCCTTTCTCCATGCTAGATGCAAGGCTTATCATATGGAGGACAGTGGTCATTTTCACTACTCACTAGGGGCCACGACTCTCATCTTCAGTGATGAAAGCCTGAAGCGGGCTTTGCATATTTGAAATACTTAGTGGCATGTCTCAAACTCCCTTTCTCTACTTCACCTCAGACTCCATACATGTTCAGACCCTTGTGGATAACCATTCCTGTAAAGGGCCACTGCTTGCTGCTTCATTTGAGCACACATTAATCCATGGTAGGACACAAACTTAGCTGAGACATTTTCAGGCGTCTCTTGCTTCTAGTGAGGTTGTAACTTTCTGTTTTCCAGTAAGCATGGGTTGTCCTGATGAAAGGCTGTGCTGGAATGTAAGAGAGAGAGCACAAATAGTAAGTTTAAAAAAAAAAAAAAGCGACAGTAGAAGAATTAAGGTGGCCCTGGGATAAATTGTGATACCAAGGGTTGAGGCTTGGTTATGTTGTGCTTTGGTTTTGGGGTACCCAATTGGCTACAAACTGCAATGGCCAGGCATGTGAATACCTGACAGCAGTGGAATATGGAGAAACCTCAGTGGTATTGGCAGAGCACAGTTGTTGTAAGGGACTGCCATACCTGCATAAGGGGTTGGTTCCTGGTGTCCTCAGTATGGTGTAGTGGCTCTGAAGGTCCCATTGCAGGGTCACAGAAGGGTCTCCTCGAGGGTTGCTCAAAGTCATCTTTACGTCATGGGCATCTTGACATTGTCCAGCTCAGTCCAGCTCTCCTAACTGGCAACCACCTCCCTCAGGACTTACCTGGTTAATTCCCCCCACAGAATTCCCCTCCCCTCATGGCAGGGCCAAAGGTGGAGAGCTGTCTCCCCTCCCCAAATGATTGCATCCAGGGACCCGTAGTAGCCAGACATCATCCTGCCATCAGGTGGCGTTTCCCTGCCTCCATTATTTTTTTTATTATTATTTATTTAGTTGTTTAACCAGGTATAGCACACTAAGCTGAAAGCTTTTTTACAGGAGCGACCTGGGAGCACAAGGAGGTTAAGTGACTTGCTCAGGGTCACACAGTATGCAAGTGGAAGCTGTGGGATTCAAACCCAGGTCTGGTCTGCTGGATGTCACCAGATTTGCAGCTCAGAGCCTTAGACCACTGCGCTATACTGCCTCCTATACTTTTCTCCCATGGCACCAGATAGTGACACAGAAGTCGTGTGTGTGTGTCTCCATAAATGTTCAAGCATCTTGAGTTTAGCTTGCTTCCTAGGACTTCCCACTGTGCTACCACCTGGCCTCTACCAGGTGGCAACTGTTGAGAGAATTGTTGGGACCCCCACACTGAGGGAGTAGAGCTGTCCTCCAGACACTTGATCCTCCCTCCCCAGGCAGACCCTCCAATGTACCAGGCTTGTTCCTGAACCTAGGTCGTCAGAGTTGGAACCGGTAGCTCAACTGTTGTCAGCAGGCCGGCTTCAAAGTATGTATTCACACACATAGCACTCCGGCAAAGAAATAACTTGTCGAATAATAAGTATCAGCAAATGCACATTTATTGTGACTAGGGCTCTCAGCCTTCGTCACAGGGTGTGACTACAGAGGGAAACTACCATGCTTAAATATATATCAGTGATTGCAGTGACTGGAATCAAATTAATAGTCACCGCAGTGTAAAAACAGTTGTACTAAAGTAAAGGAAACATCAGTAAATATATCTATTTAAATTCAAAAAGTATACAAACAAGTTTTATTGTCACAAATAGGATCTCTTGTTTTCTCACATTTTAATTTCTAGGATCCAGTGACAAAAAATGTAATACAAAAACACAGAAACAAAGAAAGAGTTCAGATTGCAATGCTTAACAGTGATCACCCTTTTTAGTATCATGCATTAATTTTTCAAGTCAGTGACTGGGGATCCACCAATTCATGTAGCCTCCAAATGATGAGGAAGGAATGCAGTGGGGAAAGCAAGGAGCAGCCAATATCAGGATTACCTGTAAGAGAGCAATATGGAAAAAGATTAATGGGGGATCACAGGTAGTGCTAAAGGTCAAAAGTTCTAAACCAAGGGCAGCCTCTCTATTAAATAAAACTGGGCAGACAGAGATTAAAGTATACAATAATTACCATAATTAAAGGGAACTCCAAAGCAGATCACATAACCCTAAGTACATGGAAAGTCCACAAAATAACAACAAAAGGTTTTCTCCCAAACTACCTTACATCTTGACCTCATTATGATGTAAATATTTGGATAAATTTACTTTCGGAATGAGCTTCAAATTGAAAAAACTACTAAAGGGATGAGCAAAGGTTCATGTTTCTTCTCTTAACATCCATAATAAAAAAACTCTTTTTCAAGCTTTTATTTCAAAAAATATTTTTTTCTTCAAAAGATTCTTTCTCAAGATATTTAATACAAGGAGGGGGCCGCGGACTGTTTTATTTATTTATTTTTTTAGGTGGGATAAGTACTGGTAAGCTTAAGTTTACTTGGTTGTAGGTCACCAACAATCATTATAAGTAGAAGGTCAACCGAAGTTGCAAAAGGTCGAACTGGATTTTAGTATCTTATACTGGAGACTGAAAGTCCCAACTGTTTACAAAAGCTAATTCCTTTTCTTTAGGAATGGTTTCAGGTCCCATTGGTCATTAAGACCATCAGGTTTGACACTTTTTTGCCTGAAAATCCATTCGCTTTCTTTCATCAGCAGTTCGTTCACTCTGTCGCCCCCATATCTCATTGCTTGTACCCACTCAATCCCCATAAATTTAAGACCAACTGGTGATGAGTCATGATGTAATGCAAAATGGAGGCCTATTGGAGTATCAGTTCTTGCATTCGCAATGTTCCTTACATGCTCCCGTATGTGTGTTTTGAGTAATCTGGATGTTCCTCCAATGTAACGTTATTGCAGGCACACCACAAAAGTGGTATGGCACATAAGGAATTGTTTCACCTCAGATTCCTTAGTTACAACTGCTGGGTGTTTGAATTTACTCCCAGTGTTACAATAAGAGCGAATGTTACAATGTAAACATTTGAAACACCCAGATGGTCTATTCTGAAGCCTGCCAGTTCCCTGTTTTGTTTGGGCCGAAGTCTACTGTGTACCATTTGTCTTTAACATTTGGTGCTCTGTTAAAGGTTACACGTGGTTTCACATCTACTGCTGCGTCTGCATTCTTGTTTCCCATCAGTATGGGCCAGTTCCTGTAGATAATGCTACCGATCTGGCCTGCCCAGTTGTTATATTCTGTAATGAAGGTTATTGGTGGACAGGTATCCTGCTTTTTTTCTACTTTGTTTAGTAGGTCCTCCCTTAATTTTGTTTTGCCACATGAGAGTGCCTCATCTAAATTCTTTTTGTCATACCCCCTGGTCAAAAATCTGTCCATAAGCTCCCCTGGTTGTTCCAAGAAACCACTCTCCTCGGAGCAGTTTCTTCTGAGGTGAAGGAACTGACCATAGGGGACCGAATTCACATGAGTCTGGGTGGATGTGCACTTTCCGCATATAAGACTGAATTTTAGCAGTCTCTTTCTTATGACATTTGGTTTTTATTTTCTCATTAGATAGGGCAGGTTTCATAAGTGGCGTCCAAAAAATCAACTGTCTCTTTATCAATTTGTATGTGAAATGTAAATTTATTTCATTTGGTGCATCCAGTTAATAAATTCATCTATTTCACTGGTGGTTCCTGCCAGATACACAATACATTATCTATAAAGCGTTGCCAAAATCTGATCCTGGGCAGATATGGGTTAAATAATGGATTGAAAATACAGGTTTCTTCCCTTCTGCCCAGGAACAGATTGGCATATGAGGGTGCCATGGATGCCCCCATGGTGGTACCACAGATCTGACGGTAATATTTTTCCATTAAATTCAAAGTAGTTGTGCCTTAGTATGAAGTCTAGAGAGTAAGTATAAATTCTGTAGGTGTATTGTTCCTGTCCAAACTGCTCTCAAAAGTATCTGCAAGCTTGCGCTCCATCTTTGTTTTATACATGTATATAAGGATTCAACATCCACCACACAGCCAAACCATCCCATCTTCCCATTTAAAATTTTCAAGTTTATTCAGGACATCAGTGGTGTGTTGAATATATAAAAATATCAAGTTTAAAGCTAGAGACCATATCGGCTGATAACATCTGCTCTGAGTCTGTTCCAAACATTTTATCACCTGTTGGAGAAATAGTCCTTCCTGATATTTCCCTTGAATTTTCCCTTTTAAGTGAATTGTATACCCTGTTGTTCTCTGTCCTTGGACATTCTTAAGATCTGTGTTTGATCTGATGGTGTTATCACCTTCAGGTACTGTGTTTGAATACTGTGATCAATTCTCCACTTTTTCAGTGTGAAATGTCTCAGTTCAGAGCTGGCCGAGTGGCGTGGAGGGCTGAACCTTTGAATGACTTACATCTAGCCACATGGTTAACTTGTGTTCGGAACGAGCATGGGCTGCGGAGTGTTGGCCAGGGTGGGAGAGGATTGAGCATCCTAGGGATGGCTCTACTCTTCCAGGGAGGGGTGGCCAGATGTCTTGGCCTATGACTGCCACCAGGTGAAGGCCCGATGGTAGTGCAGGTCACGAGGTGGCTCGAAGGGCAGGGACATGATTCTGTGAGGGCATCTGTGCCACCATGCACCGTCTTGAAGTGTTGCCGTGGCAGGGGTGGAAGAACAAGGAAAATATGGGAAGGTGGGCTCCATAAAGCCTAGCCAGCGCCCACCGCCAGACTGCTGAAGCAGTCTGGATTGTCTGAGAGGTTCGCGGAAGTGGGGTGTAGCTAAGAAAATGTGCTAATGATTGCGCCCTGGGTTTTTTCCAGTTGACTTTTGGTAATCTAAAAACCTTTTAATTATTATTTTGCTTTTAATTAGTTGTTTTTTTTTTCCAAAGTGAATAACTTTTCATTTCTCCACATTGAAGTTCTTCTGCCATCTCTCTGCCCACTTCTCCAACTTGAAGTCTTCTTGTAGCTTGTTTATTTCCTTCTGTGTTATAGCTACTTTTTCTTGTCTTGTTGTCATCAGCAAACTTGGCAACCCAGCTAGTGGTGCCCACCTCCAGGTCACTCATAAAGATATGATATGATATGGTACTCCAAGGTACCTAGTTCTAGAATCAGCTCGCTCCTTTTCACCCCCTTCCAGTCTGGTTTCTGCAAGATCCACTCCACCACAACCTCCCTTCTCTGGCTTACTGACTCCATTCTCTCTGGCATGGATCAGGGATGCATCACTTCTGCCATTTTTGTGGACCTGGCCAAAGCCTTCAACACTGTTGCCCACTCCCTTCTCCTTGGCAAGCTCTCAACAGCTGTCCTCTCTGAATCGGCCATTCACTGGTTCCGTTCCTATTTTATAGGTAGGTCCCAATCAGTCAGGATAGGCACTTTCCTCTCTTCCCCCTCTCCCTGTTAACACGAAGTCCTTCAGGGTTCAGTACTTGGACCAATACTGTTCTCGATATTCCTGAATGACTTAACCTTCAGCCTGCTCTTCAGCTGATACACACATGCACGTAGATGATACTGTTTTGTATGCCTCTGGTACCTCCCCCTCTGATGCTGTGACCAGCCTACAGCTAGACTTCAGTAATGTCCAACGCTGGTTTCGCTCAAATCAGTTGTCACTAAATGCCAAAAAGATGGTATATATGACCTTTGGCACCGGGCAAAAGCTCGCCAGGCTTACTGCCACTCCTTCCTTTCATACCTTTGAGGGGTCCATATTAGAGGATGTCTCCTCCTTCCAATACTTCAGGCTTTGGCTCGACAGGAACCTTGACTTTGCTGGTCATGAGATGGTTCAGAAAATGATTCTCCCTATCTTTGACTTTGGCGACATAATCTGTAGTGTTGCCCTTAAGTCCACCCTTGCCAGAGTGGACAGTCTTCATCTCCTTCTCTTGATTTGCTCTTGCCTGTCCACCATGTACACACCCACTGTGACCTCTACATCCTCTCTCATTTCCCTTTCTTGGTGCAAGCGTCTTGCCCACGTGCCTCATTAGTTGGGAAGTACTGACTTGGCTCCCTTCCATCTTACCTCAACGCTCTCTCTCCACCCCTCCCATGCTCACCTAATCCCTCTGCAGTTCCTTCCATAGGACCGTCGCCATCCCAGCCCAAACCTTAGCCTTAGGGAGAGCTGCATTCTGTCGCTTTTCAAACACCTGGAACTTACTTCCCTTAGATATCTGCTCTACCCTATCTACTCGCTCTCTGTCCTTTCTTCTGCGTCGCCACATTTCTCCATCCTTTAACTGCCCCTGACCCACCTCTCCTACTGTCTAGTTTACCAGCTTCAGCTCCCTTCTGCCACTTGCCTGGCATGCTATAAGCATAGGACTTGCTGAGTTTACATCGAGCAGTGTGGTTTAATGGCTAGCCTCTCACCCCCACCCCCACCCCAAACCCTCTCTGGCTTCTGTCCCTCCTCATGGTGACGATCTCTCTTTTCCTCTACTACTGTTCTGTTCTTTCCATTTTCACCCTTCTTCTGTCTTCTCCTTGGCTAGCCTTATGCCTTCAGCACTGGCTGGATTTACGTCAACCAGTGTGGAATCTGTTCCTGAGGGAAATGGTTTGCCTTCCCCTCCACAACTTTATCTACTTTGTGTAGTTGTTTCATCTCAAGGATCTCTGTTCTAATGTGTTATGGACTACTTTCCTTTATTTTGAAATGTTAGTGCCAGCTTTTCCTTCCTCCATATACCCCTAACCCAACCTAATGTACTTTCCCTGTTTACCGTCAGTCCCATTGTGAGTTTGCATCCGAGGAGTGAAGAGTGCAGGTGCTCCTTACTCCCACAGTCTCTTTTCCTTATCCCCCAGTCTGGCCATGCCAACATTTACTACTCAATAGGTAATCCATCATATTATTCGTGATCTTGTGTTTATGTGTATGTATATGATTTATGTCTGTGGATGTTGTTTGGGAGTATTTGTTTATTGTTGCATATGTGTTGTAATGCTACATGTGTGTTGTATATAGTTGCTTATACATACTACTCCTTATCTGGTTGACATGTGCTGCCTATCTATTCCACATTTTGGTTAGTTTTACTTGTATTAGGTTGCACGTCCAAGCTTTGTTCTTTGAATATGTACTTCAGTTTTTATCAGTTGTATAACCCCTTTCCCCAGGATGCATCTGGAAACAAGCTGTTTAGCTCAGTATGTCTTTCAAACAACATGAAGTCTTGCTGTATTTTGACTATATGCAGTTAGCTCCAGCACTTGAACTGCTCCCACTTGAACTGCTCCAGAGAGTAAAGGGTTAACTCTATGCAAAGGCATAGACCGTTGAGCTCGAGCTCTGTTTTCAAACCTCTGTCTGTGGTACTCTGAAGTGTAACCATCAGATTCTTTACTCCGCCTTACTGTGAAGTCGCTCCAGAGATCCCTCCTGCGCTTCGGTTCGGTCTAGTTCGAATTGGTCGGTTTTTTTTTGTTTTGTTTTTTCAAACTGCAGTTGTCAGTAATTGGTAATCTTGCCTCTGTCTCGGTACCGGTAAGTGGTAGTTGTAGGTAGTGGTTATTTACTGGGTTTTAGCTAAGAAATTGTTTTATTTCGGTTCTTTGCCGGTTGGTCCGGTTCAGAACCGAAGCTCATTTTCTTTTAGTGTTTGTTATTACTTGTGTGTGTGTGTGTGTGTGTGTGTGTGTGTGTGTTTTTTCCGGTACTCATCGGTTCCTAAAAAAAAAAAAAAAATGTAGGATTTTTTTAACCAACCCGTGACATGGTTGGAACCGTTAAGTGTGTAATCGCCTGGCTTAATCGCTGTGTAAGGTGATTTTCTGGTTGAAGGCATGTCTGAGAAACCCAAGAAGGAAACCGAACCCACTGGGTTTCAGCACTGTACCAAGTGTAAGGAGGCCTTTGCTAAGGCCGACCCTCACCTCGTCTGTGTGCATTGTCTGGGGTTTGACCACCTCAAGGAAGACTGCCAAATATGTAAGAACTTTCCCAAAGCCACTCTGGATAAACGTTTGAGTAGGCTAAGGGAGGGGGAGGCCAAGAAGTCCACTGACCCGGATGGCCAGCCCAGTTCTGTTGTGGCTAAACCTGAAGAGGTGCCCACTGACCTGGGCGACACCTCTTCGGGCAAACGGAGAGATGATTCTGCGAAATCGGTTCCGAGTAAAAGAAAGAGAAAATCAGCTGGTTCGGATCCAGTTCCCCATGGCCTGACCACTGAGGAAATAGCTAAAGCAATTTCAATAGTCAGTCGCTTTGCCCGGTTCTGACCGAACCGATTTCGGTTCAGAGCCGATCAGTTCGGTCGGAAGTACTTGCCTCGGATATAGATCCTGAGGCATACTATGAGGGCGATTGGGAGGAGGATGAAGATTATGAAGAACAATGGGAGGGCATAGATGAGCTAGTAGAGCCTGACATCTCCCCAGACAGGCCTTCTCAGGCTTCTCCTCCCAGGCTTTCTGAGTCCCCTTCCCATTTCTTGTTTTACAAGAAAGTGGCTGAGACTCTTCCACTTCCTATGGAAGATGCTGAACAGGATCAGGAAGAACCTGACTATCTGGAAATGATGGATGTCCCAGAGTCAAAGAGGTGTCTATCCCTTACACAAATCCTTGGGCCTTGGACACAAAAATGTACAATTTCCTACACCATTCCTCCTCTGGAAAAAGAATGGACAGGAGGTATGCTTTGTCAGGTCCTGGGGCCGAATTCCTTTCAAATCATAGCAGCCATGTTGGGGTAGTACAAACTATAGCCTGTGACAAGGCTAATATTCCCCTGGCATCTCACCCCCCAGATAAGGATTCCAGGAAGGTGGATGCCATGGCAAAAAAACAGTACTTGGCATCCTCTTTGGGACTCAGACAATCTAATTACATGGCATACACAGCCAGGTACCAGAAATCTATGTGGGATACGGTTCTGGAACTGGCTAAGGATGCCCCTCCCCAGCGAGCCAAGGAGCTGGAGCAGGTGGCTGGCTGCAAATGGTATAGAGGCATCTAAGGTGCAATTCCACGCTGCTGTTGATTCCAGTGATGTTCATTCCAGGGTCGTGGCTACATCTATCTCCATGAGGAGATTTTCTTGGCTTGGGTGTACCAGCCTCTCACAGGATACCCAGGCTAAGGCCATGGATTTTCCTGTAACTGGTAATTCTCTCTTTGGGGACCAAACGGAGAACTACTTGAAAAAATAGATGAGTACAGGACCACCTATGGAGTGCTGCAGCCAAGAGAAACAGACCACTTCTCAGAGGCAGCAGTTTAGAGCAGGGGCAGGCCTTTTACCAAGCTTAGGCCTCCTTCTCTTCTTTTCAACAGAGGGGTTCTTTAGGGAAGAGGTAGGCGTGGGGTAACTAGGACCCCATTGGCTACTCAGTCCAACCCCTGCCAAGCAGACACCCTGAGGTGTCGGTCATAGTCGCCTGCCCAATCCCAGTAGGGGCAGGCTGGCTCACTTCTTCCAGGCCTGGGAGTCTATTACTTCAGACAAATGGGTCCTGGAAGTAGTGAGCCAGGGACTTGCTCTCAGTTTCAAAAGGTTCCCAAGAATGAGAGCAAAGTCTTTTAGTCTTCCCTCTCCCTTGGAGACAAAGGCCTTAGAGGCAGAAGTCTCCTCTCATCTGCTTCTGCAAGTGGTAGAGAAGGTTCCTCTGTGTCACAGGGGAAAAGGACTGTATTCAAGTAACTACCTTACCCCCAAAAAGACAGGGGAGTGGCGACCCATATTGGATTTAAGGTACCTGAACAAAACATTTGACAAAACCAAAGTTCAAAATGGTGACTCTGGGAGTAATTCTTCCCTCTCTGAGACCAGGAGACTGGCTATCCTCCCTGGATCTCAAGGATGCCTACTTCCACATACCTATCAGACATTCCCACAGAAAGTACCTCAGGTTCGAGTTGCCCTCAGGCCATTACTAGTTCAGGGCCATGCCCTTCGGCCTAACATCTGCTCCAAGGGTGTTCACCAAGTGTCTTGCAGTGCTGGTGTAATTCCTTAGGAGGCAGTGCATCCTTCTGTTCCCATATCTGGACGACTGACTTCCAGTGGGCCAGTCCTTAGGCCAAGTTAAGTCAGCTTTAGAGGTCACCCAAAGACTTCTAGAATCCTTGGGCTTCATTCTAAATTTAGAGAAGTATGTTCTAGAGCCAGCCCAGCTTCTCACCTTCATAGGGGTGGAAATATATACAGTTCAGGCAAGAGCATTTCTTCCTCTCTCAAGGGTTCAGTCATTGGTCACTCTGGCCTCCTTTTTTCGTCCTGTAGTGTCTCGTCCAGCCAGATACTTTCTGCAGCTGCTGGGCCACATGGCAGCTTCCACAGCAGTAGTTAAGGGAGCAAGATTTCAAATGAGAGATATTCAGTCTCATTTCAGATCTTTCTGGTCTCAGAAAAAGACTCTCTTCCAAACTGGTTCTAGTCTCCAAAACTTTGGGTCCAGGCCCTTCAGTGGTGGTTGAAGGAGGACAATCTTTGACAAGGGTCCCCTTTATCAGTGAGGTCCCTTCTGTGATTCTCACCACAGATGCCTCCGTGTTGGGGTGGGGGCCCACCTAGATCATCTCACAGCTCAGGGAAGTTGGTCACACCAGGAGTCCCTTCTGCACATAAATCTTTTCGAATTAAGAGCTGTCTTCCTAGCACTTCAAACGTTCTCAGCGGTTGTCCAAGGGAAAGTGGTGCAGATCAGAAACAGACAATACCACAACCATGTGGTACATCAACAAATGGGGGGCACTCGGTCCTCGGCCTTGTGCACAGAGGCCATGAAAATATGGTCTCTAGCTTATTTCCTTCAGGTTTCTCTGAAGGCTGTGCATCTCCCAGGGAAGGACAACATTCTAGCAGATGCTTTCAGCAGGATTTCTCAGGGTCACCACTAATGGACTCTGAACCCTGTCATTCCTCAAGTCATCTTCAGGAGATGGGGCACCCCAGAGATAGATCTTTTTGCAGACCCAGACAATCCTCAACTCCCTCTTTATTGTTGCAGACCACCCCTTCTGGGTCCTGTTCCCCAGAATGCTCTTCTACTAAATTGGACAAGCAGGTTTCTGTGTGCATTTCCTCCTTTTCCTCTGATATTCAGGGTCCTGATTAAAAATCAGGTCTCAGCCTTGCAAGGTGATTCTGGTGGCTCCAGACTGGGCCAGACAGCCTTGGTATCCTCTGTTGTTGTCACTGTCAGTAACACTGCCCTTGTGTCTTCCCAGGCAGTACAATCTCCTCACCTCCTCTCAGGAGGATTCTGTACCCAACCTTCAGACTCTCAGGCTCAAAGCCTGGCTCTTGAAGAGCTAGAATATGCAAGTTTGCATCTTTCCCAATCAGTCTTGGATATTTTAAAAGTTAGCAGGAAGCCTGCTACTAGGAAGACTTACAACTCCAAGTGGAAGTGATTTGGGTTTTGGTGTTCTAGTAGGTATATTAAGCCAAAGCTGGCTGACTTTGCCACTGTTTTGGGCTATTTGGTACATCTTAACAGTTTTAGGCCTCGGCCTACTACTCTTAAAGTACATTTGGCAACTGTGTCTGCCTTCCTTTCGGCTGTAAGGGCTCTTCCCTATCTTCTCATCCATTTTCAAGAAATTCTTCAAAGGCTTGGTCCATGTCAGTCCTCCTTTGGGAGCCTACTCCTTCTTGGGATCTGAACATCTGTATTGCACAGCTTATGCAGCCCTTGTGAACCTTTATCTTCAGATGAGCTGAAATGCTTGACTTGGAAAACTGTATTCTGGTGGCCATTACCTCTGCAAGGAGGATCAGTCAACTACAGGCCTTATCAGTGGAACCTGATTTAATTTCCTTTCATGGGGATAAAGTGGTCCTCCGCACCAATAGAAAGTTCCTTCCCAAGGTGGTGTCAGACTTTCACCCGAACTAGTCTGTCTTTGCCTGTCTTTTTCACTGATCATTCTTCCTCTGGAGAGAGGTTACACAGTCTGGATGTGAAAAGGGCTCTTAGTTACTGTATTGAGCACACTAAGGTTCATAGGAAGGATTGTTCTCAGATGTTTCTCACTTATGGTGAGGTGGGAAAGGGCAAACCTGCTACCAGGAAGTCTATTGCCAGGTGGATTGTCTCTTGTATTCAATTCTGCTACTCTAAACTTCAGAAGGAGCCTCCCTCAGGCCTGAGGGCTTATTCTACCAGAGTACAGCTGCTTCGGTTGCAGCAGCTGGAGATATACCTTTAGTGGATATATGTAAAGCAGCTACCTGGAAATCTGTTCACATCTTCGCCAAGTATTACTCTTTGGACATTCAGTCACGAAGTGATGCTAGGTTTGGCACAGCTGTGCTGCAGAACTTGTTCGCAAAATAGGTTCTGTAACTCCCTCCTCCAAGGGGGTACTGCTTGGTAGTCTGCATATAGTCAGAATACAGCAAGACTTCTTGTTGTTTGAAGAAAAACTCACTGTAGTAATGTTGTTTCTTCTAATGGAGTCTTGCTGTATTCTGACCTCCTCCCTGCCTCCCCTTCTGGAACCTAGTAGTTTTGGGATGTGGTGGGGCAGGCACAGTGCTGCACCCCAGAGGTGTTCTGGACATGCCTCCACCTCTTAGGGTTTTTTCTTTTAGTTTGGTGAATCGCTACCTGTTGTGTTCTTTTTGGGTTTTCTCGACTTGAGTCTTGACCCTAAAACCTTGTTTTGCTATTTGGCACAAAAATTTTGAAACAATTTTTCTTTGAGTTAGTTAGTTTAGTGCTCGTATGAATCTGACAGTTACACTTCAGAGTACCACAGACAGAGGTTTGAAAACCAAACTCGAGCTCAACATTCTATGCCTTTGCATAGAATTAACCTTACTCTCGAGCAGTTCGAGTGCTGGGGCTAACTGCATATAGTCAGAATACAGCAAGCCTCCATTAGAAGAAACATTACTATGGTGAGTAATTGTTTTTTCTTGGTGAATCTCTTTCAAATAAATAAATAAATATTGAAAAGTGAAAAGTGGAGGACAGATTCCTGTTGGATATCATTGGGTACTTGTTTCCATGGTGACAGTCTGCCAATTATTATGTCTGTAGCCAGTTACTAACCCAGTGTGTCAGACCAGATATAGTATCTGCTTTTTTTTTTTTTCCCTCTCTGCCATTTGTTTTGTACCTAAGTCTACAGTTTCACACTCTTAGTTTACCTCTGCAGGTCCAGGGCCCTCAGTAGGATTTTCATTTTAATTTTATTTATTAAATTTTGGTAACCAGGTAAACCTACAGAGACAATGACAGTCCCTTTTTCAGAGGTGACCCGGGATTAAACACAGGTAGAAACATTACAAGATATTACATATAGGATAAAGTATGGGGTGCAGTGTGTTACGAGAATTTAACACACACCCGAGTTGGATGGCACATAAACCCCGGGGGCGAAGTCTGAGGGGTTTATGAATGCCATCCAACAATGAGGGTGTGTGTTAAATTCGAGTTTAACACACTGCACCCCATATTTTATTTTATATAATTGAAGGGCTCCGTTTTTTTCTATGGTGAGACTTGAGTTTGCAAAAAAAGACGTGGAGGCTTACCTTGCAGATGAACGTTTTTATTTCTGTGAGGAAAACAAGAGTTGTGCTTGAACATTAACTTTAATTATTTAAAATGTTAATCAAAGAAAGTGGATACAACAGTTAGAAGTCCATGAGTGTGGAGATTCTGCGGTATAGTTTCCTGTTTCAACGGCTGTTTTGCAGTGATGTAGTCCTTTGTTCTGCAGAGGAAAGGTTAGGGTTGAAAGGGAGAGGTTAGGGATCGTGGCAGAAGTGTGAACTGCATAAGTTAGGCTCGAAGAATAAAGCGTTATATGTGTATATTTTAGGCGACTGAATACGCGATGGAGGTAACGACAAGTAAGTGTTTTTTCTCGTCAGTAATGTTTGAGGTAGAAGGGACAGTTGGAAGCTCATGCTCTGTTTGTTTACTTGTCTCGAGCGCTTTGCTATGCAGAGGGAGCGTGTGAATGCCATAACACCTACTCAGGTGTTACGGTATTTAACACACGCTTTTCTTTATGAGAAAAAACTGAGACCGTTCATTATATTACAGTAACAGGTCAACATTTCGTGAGTTATACAGTAAAATATAGATTGGAATACGTCAAACGAGATAATGTTTTTAATACAATTTCTAGCTAATATTTTGGCAAGTTTCAGTTCGTGCACTCACCATAGGCTAGCAGATAGGTAACATACACAGATTACAGACAGAATAGCATTATGGAAATACATGTCACATATAGAGTGCCAGTTTCAACGATAGCAAGTGCATTGGTTAAGTTCTAGCAGATGAACCTTGAGTCCCTTTTTGAAACCCCCGAGGGAATGATATGTCTGTACACTATCAGGAAGAGTTCCAGAGGGTTGGGATGCTGGCAGAGAACGACCTCTGTCCCTGGGTGGACCAGACTTTAGGTACAGTGAGAGCCGATGGCTTGAGGATCAAAGGGGTCTGCTGTTTTGTTTGTCAGATAATATTTTAGCCAGGCTTGGTGGAGCCTTGTCCGACCATAGCTTGTAGGCTAAGCACAAGGATAGGTACACTAGGCGCCCTTTCAGAGCAGGCCAGGACAGGGCTTGGGCTCCTGACAGTGATGCTCCTTGGCCAAGCCCCAGTGGCAAGCAGCCACCCTGTGATAAAGGGTGGTAAGTTTTGCATTTCACCACCTTTTACTGTGAATAGCACTGGTGACCCATACAGCAGGGTGGGTAGTAGGATTCCTGTGGCAATCCTTAGCTTGGAATTCTGAGTGAAGAACAGCATGAGGCAGTACAGAAGCCCAAGTTTCTGATTCAGTGTCTTGGTCAGCTGTTCGATATGCAACCTGAAAGTGCAATTCAAATAACATGAAGTCTTGCTGTATTCTGACATATGCAGTTAGCCCCAGCACTTGAACTGCTCCGGCGAGGAAAGAGTTAAATTCTATGCAGAGCATAGAATGTTGAGCTCGAGCTCGGTTCAAACCTCTGTCTGCTGCACTTTGAAGTGTAACCATCAGATTCTGTACTCCGCGTAACTGAACAGTCGCTCCGGAGATTTCTCCTCTGCTCACGGTTCTTGGTTGGTTTAAAGTAGTCTGTTTTTTCGGTTCAGAGTCCTGTCTGAGTAGTGGACTAGCTTTAAAAATTTTGTGGAAATTGTGAATTTAAATAATTTCAACCAGTTCAGCTGAACCGGTTGCTGGGAAGAGTGTATATTCTTATTTTCTTCTTCAGGATTTAGTGTGTGGTACCGGTCCTTATCATTTTTTTTTTTTTTTTTTTTTTTAAACATTTTTATGTTTTTTTTTTTTCAAATGCGTAACATGGTTAGAAATCAATAAGGAGTCTTGGATAGCTGAAGCCGAGTAAAGGGTAAGTTTTGTCTGTTAATATGACCATGTCTGAGAAGCCCAAAAGAAAAACTGGGCCCACTGGGTTTCAACACTTCAGTGTGTGTGGGGAGGCCTTTGCTAAGGCTGATCCCCACACCACTTGTGTTTAGTGTCTGGGGTTTGACCACCTCAATTCAGACTGCCAAATTTGCAAGAATTTCCCTAAAGCCACCCTGGATAATAGCTTGGGCAGGCTTAGGAAAAAGGAGTCCGAGAAGTCCGTTGACCCAGATGGCAAGCCCGGTTTGGTTCCAGCCGAACCAGGAGTGCTGTCTGACCAGGGTGATACTCCTTCGGACAAAAGAAGAACCGATTCCGAGGGATCGATTGTGTCAAAAAGAAAAAAATCAGCCGGTGTGGATCCAGGACTGCATCATCCGACCGCCGAGGAGATTGCCCAAGCGATTAGCATAGTTGAATCGCTTCATCCTGTTCTGACTGATCTGGTGCCTTCTGGCAGGCGTTTGGTTCGGTCGGTTCCTCTGGTTCAGGATTATACCCCTGAAGATTTTTATGAACCGGATTAGGAGGAGGAGGAAGAGGAGGTGGAGGTCTCCCCAGGCAGGCCTTCTGGTGTTTCCCCTCCTAGGCTTTCTGAGTCCCCTTCCCACTTTATGTTCTACAGGAAAGTGGCAGAAACCCTCCAGCTCCCTCTGGAAGAAGCTGTTGAGGAGGAAGAGGAGCCTGACTACGTGGAGATGATGGACATCCCAGAGTCCAAAAGGTTGTATATTCCCCTTCATAAGTCTTTTGGGAAACAGACACAGAATTGTTAAAAACTCCAAATTCTTACCTCCTGTGGACAGAAGGATGGACAATGGGTGCATGCTGTCAGGCTCGGGCATGGAGTACTTGTACCAGTAATGCAGCCATGTTGGGGTCATGCAGGCTGCAGCCTGTGATGAGGCTAACATCCCCTTGGCATCACACCCCCCAGATAAGGACTCCAGGAAGTTAGATGCCGTGGCAAAGAAACAGTACATGGCATCTTCTTTGGGACTCTGGCAGGCTAATTACATGGCCTATACAGCCAGGTACCAGAAGTCCAGGTGGGACACTGTATTGGAACTGGCTAAGCAGGCCTCCGCCCAGCTTGCCAAGGAGCTGGAGGAGGTGGCTGCTGATGGGATTGAGGCATCAAAGATCCAGTTTCATGCTGCTGTGGACTCCAATGATGTGTCATCTAGAGTCATGGCTACATCTATGGCTCTTCGGAGACTAGCTTGGCTCCGATGTACTTGCCTATCTCAGGATGCCCAGGCTAAGGCTATGGATTTCCCTGTGGTTAATAATTCTTTGTTTGGGGAGCAGACAGAGAATTATATGAAAAAGATGGATGAATACAGGACCACCTACAGGAGTGCACAGGTCAAGGAAAGGCAGGCAACTCCTCAGAGGTAGCAAGCTAAGGGCAGGGGTAGGCCTTTTCACAGGCCTTTCTACCAAGCACAGACCTCCTCTCCTTTTTCCCAGAAGGGGTTCTTCAGAGGGAGAGGCAGAAGGGGGATGAGCATGGCTGTATCCTCCTCTCAGCCTAAGGCTGCTGCTAAGCAGACATCTTGATGTGTCAGCCCGGGTCGACTCCCCAATTCCTGTAGGAGGCAGGCTGGCTTACTACTTCCAGGACTGGAAGTCTGTTACCTCAGACAAGTGGGTCCTGGAGGTAGTAAGCTAGGGACTGGCCTTCAGTTTCAAAAAGTTCCCAAAGTTGAGGGCCAGGTCTTTTCCACCTGCAAACATCTCCAAAACCATTGCACTAGAGGCAGAGGTTTCCTCTCTACTAGCATTAAGGGCCATAGAGAGAGTCCCTACAATTCACAGGGGCAAAGGTCTACTCCAGGTACTTCCTTACCCCCAAAAAAACAGAGGAGTGGCAGCCCATCCTAGACTTAAGATACCTGAACAAGCATCTGTTAAAGCCAAAGTTCAAAATGGTGACTCTGGGAATAATTCTTCCCTCTCTAAGGCCAAGGGACTGGCTAGCCTCCCTGGACCTAAAGGATGCCTACTTTCACATTCCCATCAGGTGCTCCCACAGAAAGTACCTCAGGTTCGAACTGACTTCAGGCCATTACCAGTTCAAAGCAGTGCTCTTCGGCCTAATATCGGCTCCAAGAGTGTTCACAAAATGCCTAGCAGTAGTAGTAGTAGTAGCATTCTTAAGGAGGAAAAATATCTCCATGTTCCCATACCTGGATGACTGGCTCATTGTTGGTCAGTCTCCCAGACCAAGTCAAGTCAGATCTGCAAGTGACCCAGCAAGTGCTCACTTCTCTAGGATTTCTTCTCAATCTTCCCAAGTCAGTTCTCGAGTCAGTACAACTTCTGACCTTCATAGGGGTAGAACTGGATACTGTCAAAGCAAGAGCATTTCTCCCTTTGGTAAGGGTAAGGGCCATCATAGACCTGGCTTCTTCTTCCACCTTCTGATTTCTCGACCAGCAAGGCACTTCCTTCAGCTTCTGGGCCACATGGCAGCTTCCACTGCAGTGGTCCAAGGGCCAATTTCAGATGAGGGACATTCAGTTTCACCTGAGGGCCTTTTGGTCTCAGAAAAAAGATCCTCAAACCAAACTTATTCCAGTGACTCAGACCCTGATCCAGGCTCTTCAGTGGTGGCAGGATCAGGACAATCTAAGGCGAGGAGTCCCATTCATCACCCAGTCTCTTTCTGTGGTTCTAACCACAGACGCTTCTCTCCTGGGGTGGGAGCTCACCTGGGAGCTCTCACAGCTCAGGAGTGTAGTCACTCAGGAGTCTCTTCTCCACATCAGTCTTCTGGAACTCAGGGCAGTTTTCCTGGCTCTGTAAGCCTTCTCGGAATCCATCCATAACAGGGTGGTTCAGGTCAGGACAGACAACACCACCACTACCATGTGGTACATCAACAAGCAGGGAGGCACTCGGTCTATGGCCTTGTGCACGGAAGCCTTGAAATTATGTTCCCTGGCTTATTCTCTACAGACCTCTCTGGTAGCAGTCCACCTCCCAGGAAAGGACAGTGTGCTCGCAGCTGCATTGAGCAGGATTTCCCAGGGCCATCACGAATGGTCCTTGGATCCCCTAGTTTTAAAAGTGATATTTTCAAGGTGTGGCACTCCAGAGATAGATCTCTTTACAGCCCCAGACAATCACCAACTTCCTTTCTTCTGTTGCTGACCCCCAGTCTTGGGCTCTGTCCATCTGGATGCTCTGATTTTGGATTGGGAGGGGAAATTTCTGTATGCCTTTCCTCCTTTTCCTCTACTGTTCAAGGTCCTGGTCAAGATAAGGTCACAATCTTGCAAAGTGATCCTGATTGCTCCAGATTGGGCCAGGCAGCCTTGGTATCCCCTGTTGCTGTCCCTAGCAGTCCGTCTTCTCCTGTCTCTTCCCAGGAATGACAACCTGTTAACCTTCTCTTGGGGGAGGATCTGATATCCCAACCTTCAGTCTCTCAATATCAAGGCATGGCTCTTGAAGAGTTAGAGTATGCAAATTTGCATCTGTCTCAAGGGGTTCTGGACATTCTCAAAGCTTCTTGAAAACCTGCCACCAGGAAGCATAACTCAAATGGAAAGATTCAGCATTTGGTGTTCCAAGAAGCATATATTCCCAGATACTGCTGACTTGTTTACAGTTCTGGATTACATGGTTCATCTTAGTGGCCTAGGCCTCAGACCAGCTACTCTCAAATGCAGCTTGTCAGCTGTTTCTGTTTTCTGTCAGTGGAAAGCCCTCCTCACTCGCATCTCATCCCATTTTCTGTAAATTTTTCAAGGTATTGCGTCATACCAATCCCCCCTTTAGGGACCCTACTCCTGCTTGGGACCTTAATGTTTGCATTGCTCAGCTGATGCAACCCTTTTTTGAGCCTTTGTCTTCAGCAGAGCTTAAGTACTTGACTTGGAAAACTGTGTTCCTGGTAGCTATTACCTCTGCCAGACGTATCAGTGAATTGCAAGCTCTGTCAGTGGAGTCTGATTTTATCTCATTCCATAGAGATAAGGTGGTCCTCAGAATCAACAGGAGGTTCTTACCCCAAAGTGGTTTCAGATTTTCATCTGAACCAATCTGTCTGTCTCTTACTGTGCTCTTCACTGATCATTCTTTTTCAGGAGAGAGAAGATTATACAGTTTGGATGCTAAAAGGGCTCTTAGCTACTACATTGAGCATACCAAGGCACTCTGGTTTGACTCCCTCAGCTGTTCCTCACTTATGTGGAAGTGGGTAGGGCAAACCTGCCAATAAGAGAACTACTGCCAGGTGGATTGTCTCTTGTATACAATTATGCTATGAAAAGCTAGACAAAATACCACCCTCAGGCCTGAGGGCTCATTTGACTAGAGGTACAGCTCGTCTCTTGCAGCTGCCAGGAATCTACCTTACTAGAGATATACAAAGCAGCCACCTGGAAAACAGTCCATACATTCATCAAGCATTACTCTCTGGATATCCAGGCTAGGAGTGATGCTCGGTTTAATACAGCAGTACTGCACAGCCTATTCCAAAAATAGGTTCGACTCCCTCCTCCATGGAGGTACTGCGTAGTAGTCTGCATGTGTCAGAATACAGGAAGACTTCATGTTGTTTGAAGAAAAATTACTCACCTTAGTAATTGTGTTTCTTCTAATGGAATCTTCTGTACAGTATTCTGACTTCCCTCCTGCCTCCCTCTCAGAACCTGGCTTTTGGGAAGTGGGCTGGTAGGCACAGTGTTGCACCTCGAGGTGTGCTAGGCACTCTCTCCTCTTTAGACAGGGGTGGGTTATTTATATGTTTTGGTAATTATTTTGTTCACTACCTAGTTTTTGTTTTGGATTTCGACTTGAGTCTTTGGGGATCAAAATATTTGGTTACCTTTTGGGTAGTAAAATGTTCACAATTTCCACACAGTGGGGGTAGTTAGTATTAGCTCGTAAGAATCTGATGGTTACACTTCAAAGTGCAGCAGATAGAGGTTTGAACTGAGCTTGAGCTCAACGTTTCTCTCCGGAGCAGTTCAAGTGCTGGGGCTAACTGCATATGTCAAAATGTAGCAAGACTCCATTAGAAGAAACACAATTACTAAGGTGAGTAATTTTTTCTTCTGGTCCAACATTAGGCCTAAGTACTTTATAGTATCAGCTACTTAAATCCTTGAGCCATTTCTGAGGCTTGGAGTTAGAATTGAGGCTCTATCCAGCCCCAGGCTTGCAGGGCCAAATTGAATGGTCTTCGTTTTTTTATGATTTAACACAAGTCTGTTGCTTGCCAGCCATGACTCTAGGAGCTGCAGGTCATTTGTCAGTGAGTTCAAAGAGCTCAGGTCATCGGATGACTGTGGAGCACGGCATCATCTGCATATAGCAGTATGTTCGCATCACCACAGTGGTTTGGCATCTCGTTCATGAAAAAAACAAGAGCCCCAGGATGGATCCCTGGGGAACACCATCCAGAATTTGGCAATTCTCTGATGGTGCACCATGCAATCTGACGAGTTGTCTAGGCCTATGAGTTGGAGTTTTTCTAGAAGCAGCTGATGGTCCACCAGGTCGAAGGCCTTAGTGAGGTCTGTGAAGACCGAGCCAGTGGATTGGCCTTTATCTAGAGCTGAGAAGATATAAATCAGTGAGGCAAACTAGGGCAGTGTCTGTGCCATGGTTTTTTATAAAGCCATGTTGTCTGGGCGTATATGCTATTCCTCTCAATATAGTAAGTTATTTGGTTATAGATGGCCCTTTCCAGTATCTTGCTTAGTATGGAAAGGATCGAAATGGGCCGATAATTTTCCACGAGTTCATGTGATCCACCTTTGTGGATGGGTGTGACCATGGCAACTTTCCATAGTGAGGGAACTCTCCCTTCAAGGAGAGATCTGTTTAGCAGCCACAAGACTGGAGCAGCTATGACTGGTGCTGCAATTTTCAGCAGTCTTGGCTCCAGCTTGTCGTACCCAGCTGAACCATGGGGTTTTATGTTTGTAGGTAGTTTAAGGACCTCATCTTTGGATAACAACTCAAAATGGAAGTTAGGGTAGGGGGGTGTTATTGGGGTCAGGTGTTGTGGGCACAGGAGCCCCACCATAGGGGGTCCTGAACTTACAGTATTTAGGTCCGTGAAGAAGGAGTTGAATGCATTGGCAGCATCCAGCTGGTTCATTAGGCAGGCACCGTTAGCTCTTATAGAGCATTTACACTGGGTGGGATTACCCTTGATAAGGGTGTTGATCTGGGACCAGAATTTATTTGAGTCAGTGAGGTTTTTATTCTGGAGAACTCTGATGTAATGTTTCTTTGCCGTTTTGAGCTATTATTTACATTTATTCCATAATTCCCTGTAGTCCTGCCAGACCTTGGGCTGATGGTTGATTTTAAAGTTTCCCCAGGCCCTGTCTCTTTCCTTCATGAGTTTTTTTAGATCCTGGGACAGCCACCTGGCGTCCTGACCCTTCACCCTGAATTATTTCAGTGGGACATGCTTATTAGCTGCAGATAGGAAATTATTTATGAAAAATTCAAGGGCGTCATCTAGATTTGGGGCATGTTTGATGTAGGTCCCATTTACCTCTGATAGTGTGACTAGGAATGATCCTGTAACAGTTGGAGAAAAGTCGGGCCCTCAGTATCCTGGGTGGGGGGCTAGATAATTATTATTCCATACTCGAACACTGGTGAGTGGTCATAGAGCATCAACAAAGTGTCTGCCAATCTAATGCTATCTGGCTTAATGACCAGGCTCCAGTCTAGTGTGGAGTGGTTTCCTGTTTTTGTGTTCAATCTAGTGTACTCATGAATTAACTGAGTTAGGTCAGCCTCTAGTAGCAGGTTCTTCAGTTCACCGTTTGTGTGTGGCCCCCAGTGTATATTGAAATCACCCAGTATCACCTTCTCACCCTTGGGGAGGTCAGGCCAGCACCGAGAGAAGAGAGTTTAGGGCTGCGTCAGCTGCTTTGGAGGGGTTACAGAACAACCAATAGTCAGGGGTTTGGTGCCTCACAGCAGCAGGGTTGTGAAAACTGCTTCATAGCGGGTGTTATTCAGGGTTGGGGTTAACACCATGGAAGCAGTTTAAAGGAGTAGTCCACCCAAAATATGTAAAAACATATGTTGTGCAGAGTGTTTTGATTTATATGTGAAGTTCAAGTGTGTCCTTCCCTCTGTCTGCTATTTGGAGTTTTTCCTAAATTAGCCTGCTAGCTTTATGGTAGTTTTATGACCCTAGGGATCTCCATCTGAGAATAGCTTAATTCGTTCCTTGTCCCCACAATGCATCCTGCCTCATGACAGTGATGTAGCAGAGACCAACATTCAGCACACACATGCCAAACTAACTAACTGTCTTGGAAACTTTACAAGCTGCACAAAAGTACCAGCAGCAAAGTTCTTCAGGACAGTAAGACCTTTATAATGAGGGTAGTCACTAAGCTGAACGCTGTAGATGTAAAATATAGCCATCTCTAATGTTGTGAACTGATTGTAAAGCAGTGTTTTCTGCTGGATTTGTGGTCTCTGCTACATCACTGTCACATGAGGCGGTGCACTGTAGGAAAAAGGAATACAGTTAAGCTGTCTCAGATGGAGATCCCTGGGGTCATAAAACTACCATAAAGCTAGCAGACTAATTTAGAAAACTCTCAATAGCAGACAGAGGAAGGACACGCTAGAACTTAACATACAAATCAAAACACTCTGCACAACATATGTTTTTTTGCAAATTTTGGGTGGACTACTCCTTTAAGGAGGCTCTTACACAGATCATGACCCTTCCTCCCTTTTTATCCAGTCTGTCTTATCTGAATGTCTTGAAACATTTTAGCTCAACCTTATGGTCCAGTACATGTAGTTTGAGACAGGTTTCCGAGATTGCAACGACGTCTGAAGAGTAAAGGTTCACCCAGGCTTCCAGTTTGTGCATCTTTGGCGTGAGGCTGTTGATATTCAAATAGGTTATTCTTAACCCTTTTGAATTAGCCCATGTGGACTGGTTAGAGGAGGTGATGCATACGTTTGTGCTATGGGGGCCTGGGTTAATTTCTGTATCACCTCCAAGTAGGAGTTTTATCTTGATTAGGTAGCTGGTCAGGGACCATGGTACTGTGTGTGGGGCGTTATTCCTTGTGTCACAAAGATAGGATGTTATAAAATACAGGTTGTCTTTTTGTTTACAACCTTGCATGTATATATGGGAGGTGTTGATACCAGTTTCGTGGTATACATCTGGGCATTTGTGATGGGGGACATCAGTTCCAGGCACTGGGTCCTTGAGGACACAGTGTAGCAGGAGTTCAGATCCTAAGACTACCATGATGTATAGAGTGGCGATGGTGATTCCCTGTGCCATACTAAAATTTAGTGCACCTGTGTTAGTTATGGGCAATACAATATGCCTAGGGTGGGATATTCAGACTGCGCCAGGCTGTGGTGCAAGCCTGGGTGCAGCGCAACTGGTATGTGCCAGGGCGCTGACAGGGTGATATTCAGTGGTGCCGCGCCATGGCTCAGCACCATTGAATATCGTTCCATGGCCACCCGCATAGCACATGGCACAGTGGCACTGCATCAGCACAAGTGGCCAGAGAGGGGCAGAGGGATGCGCTAGCGCAAGTGCCGTTGCGCTAGGTGCATCAACTGCGATATTCAGCGGTGGACATGCAAATGGGGCCATAATGCATGCAAGGCGCAAACGGGGCCATTTGCATGTCATTATGGCCCCATTTGCATGCAGGTGCGCCGATCCCCATCGACTTGTGCCTGGCACCCTGCCAGGCTGCAGCCGTCGTGGACCGACGCCCCCCTGCACAAGCGGCAAAGTGCCCCAATGCCCGATCGCGGGCATTGGTTGCAAAACAATATATTCCAATATCCCTGGTGGTCCAGTGGACCGCTCGCAGCCCGATCGTGGGCAGAAGTGTAATAAGATTAAATCCCTTCCCTGGTGGTCCAGTGGACTGCTCGCAGCCCGATCGTGGGCAGAAGTGTAATAATAGGATTAAATCCCTTCCCTGGTGGTCCAGTGGACTGCTCGCAGCCCGATCGCGGGCAGAAGTGTGACAATAGGATGAAATCCCTTCCCTGGTGGTTCAGTGGACTGCTAGCAGCCCAATCACGAGCAGACATATAGAAATAAGAATACATCCCATCCTGGTGGTCCAGCAGTACCCCCTCCTACCCACCCACAGGCCCGCCACACTGCTCCCACCCATAAGCTGCCCGGCCACCCGCCCGACTGACTGCGTACAAGTGCAGCTGTCGCCCACTGGTCTACAGCATGGGCCAATGGGCGTGCAGACCATACTGTACTACACGGTCAGATATCCACATATCTGGACTGGCTAAGTCTGTTGCCAACCATGCCCACTGGCAGCGCTATGGACCAGTGGGCGTACAACTGTACTGTATGCAGTCGAGTCGGCGTATGCCGGGCTAGCGGGTGTGAAACTGCTGCCCGCCGTGACGGGGAGGCGGTGTGGCGGGGAGGTTCAGTGGTGGGTGGGGAGGGAAGTGCTGAACCACCGAAGATGAGAGTATTTTTATTCTTATAACACTGCCAGCGATCGAGCTTATGGTGGTCCACTGACCACCAGGATGTTGGACTGTTATTTCTTGGAACTTATGCCCGCGATTGGGCGGGGCGCTACCAAAACAGATGGTGCCGCCCTGTAACGGCAGCTCACCTGTGGGTGGCCAGCTGTTGCTTCCATTTATTTCGGCTTAGCTGTGTGCGGCGCGGGTAGGAGTTGCACCATCTGCTCAGCACATCCCGGGCTGAATATCTGGATGTGTGGGGTATGCATGGGCACGCCCCACTTGCGCGCCACATTACTGATGCACCCAGCAGCATCGAGTTTGTGCCATGCACTTTCCCCTTTTGAATATTGTGCGGGTGCATCAGTGGGTTGCGCATGGTACCTGTGTTGCGCCATGGCAACCCTTCTGAATATCCCACCCCTAGTGTTCGAGTATGAGTTCAGTATACCCACTCCGCAGAGACCGGATGTGGACTAGCTTATCTTTATGGGTGTTGAAATCATGTATATTGTTAATTTTGTTATTATTTTTTTTTCTCTACTTCCCCAGTGTTTAATTGCAATGAATCCGGAGATAGTCAAAGTACAGCTGTTATGAATAGTGATGATAATAAAAGGGACACATTACTGTTAGAAGATATACAAAACATGACAACTAAAGGGGAGGTTCTGATAATGGGAGACTTCAACATGCCAGATACAGATTGGTCAATACCAGCAGGAACATCTGCCAGAACTAGACACATAGTGGATTCCCTGCAGGGGGAGGGCCTCAAACAACTGGTACAACAACCCACAAGAGACAGGGCTATCCTAGATCTAATACTGACTAACAGGGAAGGGATCACAGATCTCCAGGTAGGTCACCTGGGGGCCAGTGACCATCACATGGTATGGTTCAGTTTGGCTACTACATCTAAATCAGCCCATTCCAATGCAAAAATATGGGACTTCAGAGGAGCTGACTTTGATAAGATGGCCAACAGAGTTAAGTAGCCCTGGCAAAAAGAAACACAGGTGAGGGGTACAGGCAAAGTGGGCAAGCATTAAGGATGCAATACTTGAAGCAACATCCCATTGTGTTAGACAGAAAAGGAAGTGCAAAGAAGGAAAACCACTTTGGTTCTCAAATACAGTAGCAGGAAAGGTCAGAGCCAAAGGCTGGCCTTCAGGAAATATAAGGGAACACAGCGGGATGAAGATAGGGAGGCATACCAAACTGCCCTAAGGGAAGCAGGGAAGGCAGTAAGGCAGGCAAAGTCCCAAACTGAGGAAACACTAGCACCGAACAGTAAAGAAGGTGACAAGACTTTCTATAGATACATTAGTGAAAGGAGAAAGTCCAGAGGGGTATTGCTAAGCTTAATGGAGAAAAGAGAGCATGTGAGGAGGAGGACCATGTAAAAGCATCTATCCTAAATAGATACTTTTGCTCAGTATTTACTGAAGAGAAGGTATGGCAGGGCCCACAGCTCAGCACCATGGACACAGGGGGAGGGAGGTGAGCACTACTCCTTCACAAAAGAAAGGGTCCTACAAGAGCTTGCTAAGCTCAGGGTGGACAAGGCAATGGGACCTGATGGCATACATCCCAGGGTACTTAAGGAGCTAAAGGTGGAACTAGCAGAGCCATTAGCAGAACTGTTTAGTGAGTCTCTGAGCACAGGAGAGGTCCCAGAAGACTGGAGAAGGGCTCATGTGATCCCACTCCACAAGTGTGGTAGAAGGGAGGAGGCAGGGAACTACAGACCAGTCAGTCTTACCTCAGTAGTGGGCAAGATTATGGAGGCACTCCTTAAGGAAAGGATAGTGCAACACCTGGAATCCATAGGGGCACAGGATCCAAGACAGCATAGGTTTACAAAGGAAGGTCCTGTCAAACTAATCTCATAGATTTCTTTGACTGGATAACCAGAGTGGTGAACCAAGAGGAGCAGTTGATGTACCTACCTTGACTTCAGCAAAGCTTTTGACACTGTTCCACATAGAAGATTGATAAATAAGCTGGGTAGGCTCGGGGTGGGTCAGAAGTTGGTCAACTGGGTGGCAAACTGGTTGACGGGCAGAAAACAGAGAGTGGTGGTAAATGGTATACAGTCAGAAGAGATGCAAGTCACAAGTGGGGTACCTCAGGGATCAGTCCTGGGGAGTCCTCTTCAACATCTTCATTAGTGACCTTGCAGATGGACTAGAGGGTAAGGCTTGTCTGTTTGCAGATGACACCAAGATCTGCAACAGAGCAGATGATCCAGATGGGGTGGGCAGAATGAGAAGAGATCTGGATAAACTAGCAAAATGGTCAGAAGAGTGGCAACTGGGATTTAATGCAAAGAATGCAAGATCATGCACATAGGAAGAGAAACCCTGAAGCCACCTATAGGCTGGGAGGAGTTGCTAGCAGTCACAAGGAAGAAAGAGACTTGGGCATCATCATCACTGATGACCTGAAATCATCCAAGCAGACCTCTAAAGCAGTAGGTAAGGCTGGGGGGTGTTAGGGTGTATTAGTAGGAGTATCACAAGTCGTAAGAGGGAGGTAATAATCCCTCTTTACAAGACACTGGTTAGGCCCCATCTGGAGTACTGCATGCAGTATTGGAGGCCACACCTTCACAAGGACATTAACCAAATTGAGGCAGTCCAGAGCAGGGCAACAAAATGGTGCAGGGACTGCATCAGAAGACATATGAGGACAGATTAACAGAGCTCAATATGTATATCCTTGAGCAAAGGAGGAGAGAGGTGATATGATCGAGGCATTCAAACACCTTAAGGGCATTAACAAGGAGAAAGAGTCTAACATGTTTAAATATAAGAAAAATAGCAGGACAAGAGGACACAGCATGAGATTAGAGGGGCCGATTAAGGGGAATGTGAGGAAATTCTTTTCACAGAAAGGTGGTGGATGCATGGAATGGCCTACCTCAAGAAGTGGTGGCTATGAATACAGTGCAGGGCTTCAAACAGGCATGGGATAGACATAAGGGAGCAATACAAATGAGTATGAATAGATAGGCCACTGACAGAGCAAAGGCCGATGGCACATTTATAAGGTAGAAAAAGAAATGGGCAGACTGGATGGGCCTTGAGGTCCTTATCTGCCGTCAACTTCTATGTTTCTATGGATTGAGGTGACAGTTAGCGAGAGCTCTTTCATAGTAGGGCTTGTGTAACCCCCACCCAGGTATGCCATTTCTATCTTGACAGCTCTACCTGGTGGGCTGGGTTCAAGGATGAATATGTGACTCCGCACATTGGCTAGGTTTGGCTACTCTGCACAGGGGCACCCAAGTAACTCCGGACAAAGGAAGCAATAACTGTAATGTCCAATACCAGAAGTGGGATTCTAAAGTGTGGCTTTTATTAACATCCAACAGAATAAACAAAGCATAGGTGGCCCCCCACGGGGCTACACTCCTGGTAATGCAGATTTAAGGAGACCAAAACACATCCTCATCACTTTGGCCCTCAGGCTCTGAAACACACTGGGCACACAGCCTAAACTTGTCGCTGCTCTGGGTTTTCCTGGCTCTGCTCCCTTGCCAGCCACTTGGACAATTTCCATATAGCATGGAAACATGTACTGGTGGCTCCTAAACCACCTATGAGCACTTCTGCTCCATAAGGGAATCTTTCTTATCAATCCCACATCTGGGTACTTTCCTCAGGCACACTGACCAAGTACCTGAGAGAAAGCAACAGGTGTCCCAAAGCAAATCCGTAGAGGTGAATTTGGTTACTACTGATGGGGGGGTCTCCCACCTCTTGCTCCCATAATTCATACCCGGACATTTCTCTGGACTTTAACACCTCATCCTTTAAAACACTTTGCTGTGTAGATTCTTTTTAAATGCATTCACATTCAGTCTACTGTCTTTACATCCCATTTGTGCTGAACTTGAACCTACTTAATAAGTGGCTGTGTCCATTACTTTAGACCTCCCACAGAGTTAAGCAGTCCAGTCCCCACATCTTCCAAACTGTACTTGGCTGTCTTTTCCTGACCCCACAGTAACAGTCCCTTTAGTTTCATCTTGATTCAGGTGAAAACACATGGCCCTTTAGCAGAGCGAACTCACCCCTTGGTTGCAGGTACCCCACAGGTGTTTTCTCCTCAACAAACTCTCGTCCAGAGCTTCTGGTGCCTCAGCACGAATTTACAGCAGGCAGCTTCTTTTCTTCCTAGCCGGACCGGCAGGGTTGCCCCTGGAAGCAGGTTGATTCCTCCCCCCCCCCCCATCCCTGCAGGGATGGGGCTCTGAACCACCGAAAGCAGTCTCCACCACTTCAATGTGCTCTTCCTGTGTTCCTCTTCAGGTGAGAACACACACCTATACAACAAAAAAATAGCTCTTTGACAGAGCTTAGAGCTCTGAGGGCCTGCTTACAGCAGAGCACCTCTTCTACTACAGACTGCAACAGAACTGACTTCACATTCCCCAGCGTTCTATTCTAACCTCCAACTGCAGCATTCCAGTGTGGCTTATGCAGCTGTGACAGTTCTAAATAATGTCATCCCTCAGTCTCAGCTGAGACTGAGAACAGAGTGAGACAGTGTGAAATCCATTTAACTGGAGTTTCACAAGCTGCCTTCCCTGCCTACCAGTAGGTCTTACTGGGATTCTAGTAACCCCGGGTAACAGCGGGGTTACACTTGAATATCAGTAACCATCAGTAATTAGGCCGTATAGGTGGAGAAATTTGTTGGTGTCTTTATCTAGAAGAAACAGGAGAAATGGGCAGGTGAGGTGGCGTGCAAGTGGGTGGTAGCTTACAGCCTGTGGGACCCGCCTAGTCACCAGTCAGAGTGTCTGGGCGGCGTTAGTGTGTATTTAATAGAGATCGGACGGGAAGGTGGTTGGGGCTGGGTGAGTAGGTGGGACAAATTAGTAGGCTAACTGGAGAGTAGTTCGTCGCTCTGGGCTTAAGTTTCTCCTTTGTCTGGGTCAATGAAGAAATGGCGCAAGTTTACATTGGCAGCAGCTGTGCTGCAGAACGGGTCTCCCTGCTGGAGGTCTGTACCTAAAAGTTCAGTCTGTGGGGGCGGGTCAGAGCTCCGGTGCTTGGTCAGGGAAGCAGCAGGTAATGCTGGCTGAGACCCTGGAAGGATGTAAAAAGAGAGAGAGAAAAACAAAGGGAGGGATTAATTAAATGTCTGATGCAGGCTCCAGTTTCAAGCTTCAGGGAGGGAACTCTCTAACCCTGACAAACGGCCAGAAATAAATTATTTAACTTTGGCTCCCATAATTTGGCAACATCGGGAGTGGACAAGCAGCTTAAAACAGCACTTCACAATAACGGCTTAATATTCTAAATTCTAATTCAGAACAGTTCCCATAGGCTAATTCAGGCAAAACGCAGTTAAGTTTAAACAGCAGAAATTCAGATTAGTAGGAGAACTGGAGAGCAGTTCGTCGCTCTGGGCTTAAACTTCTCCTTTGTCTGGCCGCAGAAGAAATGGAGACAAGTTTAAATTAGCAGCAGCTATGCTGCAGAAAGGGAGTCCCTGCTGGAGGTCTGTACCTGAGAGTTCAATTTGTGGGGGCGGCTCGGAGCTCCGACATTGGGTAAGGGAAGCAGCAGGTATGCTAGGTGAGACCCTGAGAGGTCGGTCCGTGGGGCCGGGTAGAGCTCTGGTGCTGGGTCAGGGAAGCAGCAGATATGGTCCAGGATTCCCTACAGAAAAATATTTGGGGCTGCTGGAAAGGTTTGAGAATCCCAACAGCATGTTTGCGGGCCCCATTAAGCTCAGTGACAGTCTGTTCCCTTCCTCCTGGATTATAAATTATAGGTCTAGTTGCAGTCTGGCCCTCCCACCCCGTACTTATGCCTCACACTCGGTGAATATGCTAAAACCCACCACCCTCCCCACCCAGTCCTTAGACCCCCTCCATTACTTACCGACATGTTCAAATATAAAACTTTTCACTGTTCAACACAGCGTGCCAATCCTCATTCTGTCTGTCTTTTGCCAAGTTCAAATGCAGTGTAATATCGTACTGCACAAAGCAGTACTGGGGCAAGGTACTGGCATTCGGGCCTTGTGGTGAAAGACAGAGAATGAGTCAGTGTGCTGCATTAGATGGTGAAAATTATTTCTTTTATTTATTTATATTTTGTTAACCGGGTAAGAGCCTAAGGAGAAAAACTGTTTTCATTGTGGACCCAGGAAAGAAACAAAATACAGAATCAAAAACAGATTACGTGAGTAATACAGTCCAAAAAACAAAGCAAATACAAAAGACAAGAACATCTATGCAAGACATTTGCACACACTGTAGACTAGCAAATGATACTTGTAATTAAGTTTAAATATAGCTACTAACAATAGTAAAATTAGGAGTGTAGAAATTCATGCTTTGGCTATGGTGTAAGAAAATACTCTTTGATTTTGTTTAGTTTTTAGAAATGGTGTAACCTGCAAACATTGATCAGAGCTGTGAGTTCCATAATGCGATTTAGAAATAACAGAAAGATTAGCAAGACATGAAAGACTTGCCCTTTTAACATTTTCCAAGTGACAGAGATGCTCAAATATTTGGCTTGTTGCTCCAAGCGTAACCACTGCAGGTCTTGATACGTTGAACAGTGGGTGTCAACCTGCCAGACCCCAGGATAAACCGACACACTCAATTATATTTAAACACGGTTGCAAGTGCTAAAGGGATGCCCAAGGACAGGACTGAGTGGGTGCTAGGGTACAGATGGGTGCGGGTGGTTAGATTTTACCATATTTACCAACCGAGTGCAACATATGTGCATAGCTTGTTGGGGTGTCAGGCCAAGAAGTCCTGACCTGAACATACCCTGAAGTGCATCTGTTTTCATTGGTGCCTTGCAGTTTACTCCTTTGTCAACATTTGTTGATCTGCCAATGAGTGCTGGCTCTGTGGTGCAGTCAGGTAGCGCATTTGGCCCTTGCATGCATTTGGCCCTTAACTTAAAGATTGGTGGTTCAAGTCCACCTATGGATAATTTGAGGACTGCAAGTTGGAATAGTGGATTGGTGCTGCCTTCAGGACTAGGGGTCCGGGTTCAAGACCAACTGTCTGGAGAAAGGGGTTCTAGCCCAGCAACATCCAATTTATTTAAAGGTGATATAGAGGAGACAGGAAATAAGAGAAGCTGAAGGATAGGCCTTATATAGGACTGCTAGTTAGAGTAGAAGAATGGGTGCAGCCTTCAGGCCGATGGGTTTAGCAAGCAATGTGAGAAAGGCAGTAAGGATGGCTGTGGGGAGGGGTACTGGGATGTAGAGGGAGAGGCATTACCAGTAGAAAACAGGAAGTTGTTATCCCTCTGTACAGACAGTTGGTGAGACTCCATCTGGAGTACTGCATGCAGTTCTGGAGACCCCATCTCCTCAAGGACATAGACAGGATGGAGGCAGTCCAGAGGAGGGCAACTAAAATGGTGCAGGGTCTGCAACAGAAGCCATATGAAGAGACTTAAGGAGCTTAATATGTATACCCTTGAGGAAAGGAGGGAGAGGGGGGACATGATATAGAAACTTTTAAGTACCTCAAGGGAATCAGCGAAGTCCAAGAGGGAAGCATCTTTCAGAAAAAGAGATGTGCAAGAACAAAGGGACACAATTTGAAGATAGAGGGGGGACAGCTCAGGGGCAATGTGAGGAAGTATTTTTTCACAGAGAGGGTGGTGGATGCATGGAACGGCCTTCCTGAGGAGGTTGTGGGGTCAAAACAGTGGGGAATTCAAGAATACATGGGACAGACATAAGGCAATTCTGGTGGGGGTAGGAAGAAGTAGGCTGTTGGTTAACTAGGATCTGCAAAATATACAATAGGTAGGGAAATGGGCAGACTAGGTGGACCAAGCGGTCTTTATCTGCCATCAAAGTCTATATTTCTATGCCTCTCACTTATCCGTTACACTTCTTTTCCGTCACTGAGACTGATCTTCCTTTTGCTATGTTTATCATAGAATCTACACTCCGGTAGCAGTCAAACTCTGTTATCTGTCAAAGAAAATGGGAGTGGATGAGGTCAGATATCTAAGTGTAACACCTGTTCCCCCTTGTTATGCTGAGTACTTCCTTCACCATCCACATAGTGTCTTCTGCTGTTGTATTTTCTCTCTTGTGGGCTGCATTCTTGTTTTAAAGGTGATAGGAAATCATTTTTACATGATTAACTGCCCTCTCATCTTCCTTTTTGTGCCAGTTATGTATTCTGACATGCTTTGATCAACTTTTTTTTTAATTAATCTCTTTATCACCTCTACGTGCACTCGAGCTGCCTCTCCTTCAGGCTGCCAAGGTCCACAGGCATTCTCCCTTTCCCCCTTCAACCACCTTACCTCATATTTGCAACCGTCCATGGAGTAGCCCCGGTGTAACCTTTCATCGGGTGGGTCCCCGCTCCTCCGAGGGGGAAGGCACTGGCGGGGAGGAAGCAGCAGCACACTATTTCTTTCTTGTGGTCCCGGGAGCTGCTGAGGCAATCTGTGACTTCTTGGGGAGTCTTCGGGGAAGCCTGCGTCCGGCAGCTGTCATCTGGCTAGACATCCGGCGTGGATTTTCTGGTTTTCTAGTTCCCCCTAATGCACTGCTTCCTGTAGTGCCCCGGGTCTCCACTGGGGGCTGCTATGTGAGCGGGGCAATCCCTAACCCTCCCCAGGATAGGAGAGTAGTCCATCGGACGCTCAATCCTATCCTCCCCTGCTGACCCCCGATGACCCAAGTCCGTTTGACCAATTTTTGATAAATGATTCAGCTTTGTGTAATGCCCTTATTTCTACATATAGTTCCACTGTCCTCACCAGCTACTTCTCTTTCTTTTCATATTTCTAAGGCATTCTATGACATCAGTAACAGTACTCCAGGCTGTTTATCTCAATAGCCTGGAATGGTGTTATTGATATTATAGAATGTTCAGGCAGTATGAAAAGCAAACTGCTGAAGAGAGAGGGATTCAGGGTAGTTACAAAGGCTACAAAATTAGATTATTAATTTAACAAAGTAAAAACCATATCAGAACATGTATTAAACACTAAAGGGACTAATGGATGGCATCTAAAGGTGTAAAAACGTTTTCACTGTTTCCTAACAGCTTTAAGCTGTCTAAATGGATTTTGAGTGTGCCCCACTATTGCTTAATACTTCTGTCTGTGAGTTTGATTTTATTAGGTACCTGTGCTGCAAGCTTCCAAAAGCTGCCTTGTGTAAAAGCATGGTGTATAAGCCTCCCTTTGTTTTTCCATTATTTCATGTAATGACTCTGATGTTATGATCATTTACTGTTACTAGTGTCTCTTCGCTTTCCATATCTGCTCAAATTATCCTTGTTGATAAAGATCTCGTCTGATTGGGCAAAGCACTGCTGGTTGCAGTCTTGGGCTGGTGGGAGGAAGTTTTGGAAAGCCACCTGGAAGCGTTTTTTCATGGAAAGGAAGGTGGACAAATGGAACAACCTACTCAGCAATGTGCTTAACATGTGAACCATAATGGCTTCAAGACAGTGGAACATATTCAAGGGGATCATCAGAAGGGGTGGGATGGAAATCACTTGTGGAAGAGTATTGGAAGGGGAGGAGATGTGTACTGCTGGGAACTAGAGTAAGCAGCCCAGGGTCGACTCAATGGACTTTTTGTCTTTCTCTGTCTTTTTGTTTCTAAGATCAGGTAGTTTCTTTCTCTGTAGTGGTACTCTTAACACTTTGTAAATCTAAAAACTGCCCATTTTACCTGGTTTAGCAATTTTTTCCTCCCAGTCAGTGTCTAGGTAGTTGAAATCTCCAATGACCAACATATGTCTGTTGCCTTTCGGGTTACCAGGCAGAGTTTCCTAGTTCTCCTTGTAGTATGGTTGTCTACAGCATCGCTGATACCAGCTGTCTTTCCACTCAGTGTGAGACTCTTAGAGGGCCTCTCAGTCTCATTTGTGCCAAGGTTCTGTATTTTAGTTACCAGCAGTTGTTACAGACTGCTCTCCCGCCTCCTTTATTGCCTGGTCCATCTTCCCTGTATAGTCTATCCCATTCCTCACAGATCATTGTCTTCCCACCATGTTTCTGTTATACCTATTCTGTCCGTTCTTTGTACAATTGCACACAAAATTTTCAAGTTTTTTTTTCCCAACAGATACGAAACCTGGTGATCGTGACCTACTTTTCCCCAGTTCAGCCACCAGGAGCCTAATGAGGCTGTATCAGGGGCATACATTTCTACCAGTCTCTTCCAAACTCACTCAATTCAGACATAGCCCCTTCTTGGGGGAAGTCTTGTTATTGACACAATTCTTTTGTCAAAGTCTGTTTGGTGAATACGTAATAAAGGAGCTAGGTGTCTCAACCAACCCTTACAGAGGTGGAGTTGACTGCAGGTATGTGATCCTCTGGATGACATGCCCATTTTGAGCCTTTATTATTTCATCCCCACCCTTAGTCTCTGAGCACTCGACTGATGATGCAGATTTCACCTTGTTCCCTGAACATCAGGCAACAGATTTATAGAAGGGACAGAAGTTGAGAATTTTTAATGATGAAGCACAGAATAGCTCCCGAGTTCGGATGATTTACTCATCAGGAACTGCAAGAGCCAAAACGGGAGCTACTGTACATCTTATTTGGGGTATGGCGAATGGAGCTTTCAGACGTAGGAAGGGGCTGCAGTGGTTCTCCTGCTTACAGTTATATTGATTGGGCTATGCATTTCCTTTTAGTGTTTTATCTAAGGCATTGTGTGTGGGTGTCATTTTATTTTTATTTTAGTTTTTGTTTACCAGGTAGGGTGCACTAGGCAGATAGTTGCCTATTTCATGCGTGACCCGGGAGGTTACAGACAGGGTTGGTATTAGACATAAAAGATGAACATGAACATCAATTGATACATTACGTAGCTTAGTAATACAATTAAGGAACACGATTACAAAAGTTCATTCTGAGAGAATTTGCAGTTGCATGTGACAGTTGCCCAAAGGGGCCAATAAATACAAAATACAGACAAATGTAATAATCTAGACTTTGATAACACCCCCATGCCCTGTCATATTTCACTCGGGGCCCAGGGCCCTGTATTGCTACAACAGCAGCATTTGTGGGACCACAGAGAGCAATGCTGTCATGCCTGTCTGTTAATTGGTTGCTCTCAATCCAGCTTTGAGCCTGACTGTACCTTATGCTGTACCACCTAATTGTCGGAGCATGTGGCTCCTGTTACCTCGACACTGTACCGTGTCTCTCTGTTACTTTCTAACTCTCCGGGTCGCACCTGAAAATAGGCACTTGGATGTTTAGTGTGCTTACCTGGTTAACAAAAGCAAATAAATAAATAAATAAAGGAGAATGGGAAAGAGAAAGAATAGAGATTAAAAGCACAGTATTGGAGCCAGAGAGAAAAATAGGTGAAAAAATCAAAGAACAGAGAAGGGATCCGTAGATGGCTATGCTGCTCTATCAAATGCTCCAATCCTTACATTTTCTCCAGTAGAAAACACTTGACTAAACTGTGAGGTGAGACATTGAGAGGCTGAAAGAGGGATGTAAGAGGCTTGTGAGGTAGGCATAGGAACAGGAGGATTTTATAGACTAGGAGAGTGATCTTTATTTTAATCTTGCAGAACGTTTAGGACCAGTCAGTGGAGGTTAATGGGGGGGGGGGGTCCTGCTGTTCGGTTTAAGTGAGGAGTTAGTTGGCAGCATTCAAAATGCGTAGAAAATTGGTATTTGGGGAGGCTACAGATGACGTTGCTATAGATGGTCATCTAGGTGAGAAGAAACAAAAGCGGATAACGTCCTTGGCATTAGAGAGGTTGGAAGTGATTGGACAAGGGTGGTGTTGTAAAGGGGTTTATGGGCAGAATGGACACTGGAGATGTTTGGGATGGGGGGGTTGGTTCGGGGAGGACACCAGTGCAATGGACAAAAGAGACAGAAGTGAAGTCTGCATTGTGGAGAATGGTGTAGGGACTATTATTATAAATGATAATACTCTTTTACCAAAACCTAATGGGAGAGTGGTCACCAGTGGAGTCGCAGCCCAGTGTAAGTAAACAGCTTGACCCCAGCTGCTTGATGCCTCCATGTTATTGGAGAGTTATATGGAAGGTTATAGAATCTAGTCCCACACCAAGACCTTAGGCTAATTCGCAGTACTGACTGAAGTGTTGTCTTTTTTTTTGTTGTTGTTAAGAGTTTATTTACTCAAAATAACCCAGCTGAGCTACAATATTTAGTTTCCCATGTTTCTGTCCCCAGTACTCATGTCTGCAGCTGTATGGACTGGAACACTGAAAAGTTAAGTGACTTGCCCAGGGTTACATAATGAATATTTTGCTTGAGGTGGGTTTGAACCTGCAGTTTCCCGGTTCCCAAGCTGGTGCAGTAACCATTAGCCCACACTGCCTCAAACCAAGGTGCCTTCTGCTCATTTCTGGTGGCTGTCCAGGTGCAAGGTAAGGATCTTATGAAACTGCTCACATGGTGTCCTGGTCAACCTCCCCCCACCCCATCAGTAAAATGGGTCCATGTAGTCTACCTCAGGGCACATCTGGCTGAGCAGTCACAGCTCAGTATACCTTTCCTGTTCCAAAATTACAAATAAATAATACATTTATAATATTCTCTCTCTCTCTCTCTTGTACTTACAGGCACCGTGACTGTGTGCAAGCTGAAATCAAAGAGAGTTTCTGAGGCTCCCTTTTCTTCCAGTTACCTGGAATACAGCAAGGACATCAACGAGAGGTTAGCCGTTACCCCATTTATGAAAAGGGTCCCAGAAATGCTGCAACCCTTACATTAATCTCTATTACAGCGTCATATAAAACATCATCATACTACATGACTTTTCTTGGCAGCATTCCATCCCCTAGCACTGTTGAATGACAGGAATGATGCATTCTGATTCTGAACCAGCATTTTTAAACAACTGGTGAACAAACTGCTTTATTAAAAATCTCCCTGTCAGTGAGGTAAACCTTCAAATGGTACACTTTTTAATACTTTTCTTTTGGAATCATTTTTAGTGATTGCAGTAAGGCACTCCCAGGAGTTAGATTAAGGAAGCAATAACATACGAAGGGTGTAGGGTTATTGGGTCATTACCACATGTCCCCCACTCCGTGGATTGGAGGCATGAGGCCGTAGTCAAGTGCCCTTCAGCCGCGGTTTGGGGGGGTTGGGGTGGTAAACATCCAGTAACCACAAGCCCAGAACTGTGTTATTGCATTGTAAAATGGAACCAAAATAGTAAAAAACAGAAGACTAAATAAAGCTTTAAAATAAGAATAAATAAATCTTCATCATTGGTAAATCAGTTCTCACATCAAACAGCTGAGTGTGTCCCATCAAAGTAGTGAAACTGGCTGGCAGGTGAGACACTCAAGAAAAATCCAGTGATCTGACTGGTTAATAACTGTCCAGACCTGTGCAGTAATTGACCAATAACCACGTCTCTGGAACGTGCCTTCTAAGTCTTGAAGCTTGTTTTCTAGGCTAACCCTAACTGCATAGAACAATCACTATATTGCTTCAGAATCCTCAGCAATGGTGACAGTTGGGAGGGGGACAAATAAAAAGGTTAAACTAACAACATGAGTGACTTACCTACCAGCCAGTTTGATCTCTTTAATGGTGCAAACCCACGTGTTTGGTGTGAGAATTGATTTACCAGTGATGAATATTTATTTATTCTTCATCTTTTTTTTGTTTTAATATTTTGGTGCCATATTATAAATGCAATAACACACTTCAGGGCTTATGCTTATTAGTGAATTACCACCACCCCTCCCATGGTTTAAGGGCATTCAGCTAACGCCTCGTGCCTCCAACTCAGGGAGTGGCGGTAGATACCTAATAACTCGTACCCTGTCATGTATTATTGTGTACATTAATCATGTCCAACAAAATCTGGATCAGCTTGCAAATGGGCCAATGATCATAAACTCAGTTTCATTGAGGTTAAATGTAAAGTGATGCATTTGGGTGAAGGTAATCCCTGCTAAGATTACACATTAAATGGTACACAGTTACACGAAACCAAGGATGAGAAAGACCTTGGTGTACATGCAACGCCTGATTTCAAGTTTGACAAACACATAAATATAATCACCAAAAAATGAGATGGTATCCTTCACTGTATTCTCAGAAACATAAAAAGCAGAGATCCTGATGTAATTGTTCCATTATACACTTCTTTGATCAGACGACACATAGAATATTGTTCTCCATTTTGCGCTCCTTACACAATTGAAGGTAAAAGTAAAATTGAAAAAGTTCAGAGGAGATTAAACAAAAAAAGTTAAAAACATGAATAATGAACCTTGAGGCATAAGATTTTATTTATTTATTTAGCTTTTGTTGACCGGGTAAGTGCACTAGACAAATTCTGCCTATTTTCAGGCTTGGCCCGGGGGAGGGGGAGACAGATGAATGCCAACTGACTTTGAACCAGATGAAGCTGTTGGTGGTATTTTAGTGAATGATTAAAGGAACTAAACCTGTATTCTGTGGACTACAGGAAAATGAGGGGAGATCTGTGCCTTACCTTTAGAGCATATCATAATGATGCTCTTTTAGAAACATTAGGACTAGAAAAACATACTTCTGACATCAAAAATACTAGGTCACATGTGTGTAACTTCAAAGGAGAAGTGAATAAGACTCGTAAAAGGAATCAGTGGTATAATCAAAGAATTGCTGCATTGTGGAATACACTTCCTAGAAGTGTAGTTGAATGTGAAAATATGGAAACCTTTAAGAAAAGACTAGACTCAGGTATAGAAGAAAGAAAGTTTTAATTACCACCATTAAACATAATGGCGGCAAGTTTATTAAAGGACTACGGTCTAAAGAACTTGTAACCCCTTCTGTGATTCCTATGGGTAATACTGCAGTTGGCAGTGCATCATGCCCTATTACACCCCTGATAATGATTAAAATACTGTTAAAGGGGAAACAATTCAAAGGGCCCTACACTCAAGTGTGGGCTGGTCTAATGTGCACTTTGTGTGCATTTACTGCTGTTGCTGTAGTATAGTAGATTGTATCAGATTAATTTTGTTTAGTTCTAGGCAGACATCTTCTGTTACTACACATCCTGGAATCCCCTGCAGCTGACATCACAGCAGTAGGTAGCTGTGAGAGGCTTGCAGTGCATGTTAGAGCTCCAATATGTTTTCTGGATCTGCTTTTCTGCAGAAGCTAAGTACAGTACTCTGAGAGTGTACTTAGCCCAGGGAGGACAGGGGGACCAGCAAACAAAAGATCAGAGCTGGTATAAACTCAGACATGCACTGCAGGCTGCTAATCTCCCACTGCGACATACTTTCTGATGTCAGCTGCAGGGGATTCCATGATTTGGAGTAACAGATGTCATTGTAGAACTGAACAAAATTAGTCTGATACAGACTAAAACACTAAGTAACCCACAATGTTTTGCAAACAAAGTGCATATCGTACTGTTGTTGACAGCTTATCTGTCCTGCATAGCACCCATCCCCCCTTCCTCCCCTGCTTGGTGTCCCACTGAGCACTTACCCCACATCCCTGTTTATCCCCCACCTTCCTGCTTTCTCTTCACAGATATTAATCCCTCCCTCATTTCCCTTCACCTCACCCCCACTTTAAAATCCTTTCCCTTGTCCCTCTCTCCCCACATTACACAGCCCTGCCCTGTCACCTACTTACATAACCCTGGGTAGATTCCTGTCCAATCCCACCCTCTGACTATTCTACCCCTTATTCTGTCACCCCTTTGTCTCTGTCCCCACCCTCCCCTGCTCTCATCTATTCTGTCCTCCCTCCTTTGGTCACCACCACTTCTGACCCTCCATAACTCTACCTGCATGCTCTAAAGCTCAGCTACCACTATAAATTGCATGTCCACCTCAGGTATGCTGTTAGTACTGTTGCAATAAAGTTGACCTCTCCTACCTGATGTATTTTAACCGTACTTGCTTGAATCTGTATCTGTATGTGCCATAATGTACTTGCCTGCAGTATGTACCCCTGTCTGTTTCATAATGTCTACGTACCTTGTCTGTTGCCTTACGATGTGGAACATTTGTAAACGAGCTTTTAGCTCAAAGGTGTTATCCGAGATTCCAATAAATAAATAAATAAATAAATATCAGGACCAGCCCCACACTTGAGTGTGGGGCCATAGATCTGACTGTTCCCTTTAATCTAACCCCAAGTCATGCCTTGTTGCTTAATTCAAATGTTGGGAAGGAAATTGTTTACAGTGTTGTTTCGG
The DNA here is from genome assembly GCA_016271365.2 of Neoceratodus forsteri. Classification (NCBI taxonomy): domain Eukaryota; kingdom Metazoa; phylum Chordata; order Ceratodontiformes; family Ceratodontidae; genus Neoceratodus; species Neoceratodus forsteri. Next base: position 663,839,662 of record CM057451.1, on the reverse strand, counting down.
CAGTGCTAGTGGTTCAGGAGAAGATTTGCAGTGCTGTTTCGGCAGTGCCAGTGGTGCAGGAGATGATTTGCAGTGTAACAGTGGTGCCGTAGTCCAAGGAAACTATTAACAGTGCTCTGGTGGTACATTGGTCCAGTAAATGTTGATTGGTAAAGCTCAGGGAAAAATAGTGCCAGATCCAGGACCTCATGTCTTTTGGGGGAGGGGTACACCTGGCTTGTCAGTGCAGTGTTATAAAAGCATTAAATTCCTTCATAGCTGCAGTTGAACTTTTGGAAATGTAGTCTTGTATGACTTTCCATGGTGAAGGTTGCATTTTTGTACTTTTGTACTGCTGCAGCTTTAGTGCAGTTAGAATCCTACAGAGTGTGTAGATCGGTAACATCGCCATGCCTTTTGTCATTTTACTGTGAGCTCTCCAACCCCTTGCCCACCACTTCTCACTTTACGCTAACCTCTCTCACTCTGCTTATGTCCAGGCTTTTTTGTCATTGCCCCTCTTTTCTCTTCAAATTCTGTTTCTCCTCCATATATTCGTAACTATTCTCCCTTCTCTCCATCCTCCCCTCATCCACTTTACTACTCCGACTGGATGACTCAGTCTTTTGCAGGCTCTTGCTTAAAAGCAGCTGTAGAAAAAACTGCCTTCTCCTTTTGCCTTTCCTCTCTGTGGAATAATTTACCCCTTCAGCTCTGCCTCTCCTCCCCTTACCACTCACTCGAAAACTGCTTCTACACAGCCACTTTACTCCCAGCTGTTCCTGTTCCTGGTTACTCCCTAGCCACACGGTACTCATTATTTATTTATTTTATTTCTTAATGGGCTGCGGGGTTGTGCACCCCCCCCCCGGCCCGCCAGTATATTCTTCTTATGTAAGACTGCCCTCCCAAGTTAGTTTGCACCTTGTTTGTGATGCAGTTTATTCTAACAGTGAGAGTGTATTTGTGATGTCCTACAAATTGTAACATATCAGTCCCGAAGTGTTATCCTTGAGGTGGAACCTAGGAATGTTAAAGTTCAAACTCTGCAGTGTGATCACTCTCCCCTTGACATTCCAGCGACATATTTAGTTCTCCACTGAAGAGATTGGTTGCCCCAGAATCCTGTTTTTTTTCCCCTGTGGCTAAGTGTTCTAAGTTTTGACTACCATTTTATTTATTTTTTGTAAAGCTTTTGAGTTTATCTAGTACTTTGCGTTAGTTTAACATAGTGTTATATAATTGTATTGTTTGTTTTTTTCACCGGTTCCTTTGTAGTTCTTGGTTCCTCTTCCAAATTCCTCCTTCTGCACACTCACCAAGGTGCAAGAAAGGTAATCTACAATCAACTCCGGATAACCTGGAAGCACATCAGCTCCTTGCCCCTCCCAACACGGATTCAGAACAAACCATGGTACTGACACTGCCCTCATTAACTTCTCGGACAAAGTGCTCAAGGCAATGGACAAAGGGATACCCACAGGTGCAGTCTTTATAGACTTATCCAAGGTGTTTGACCTCGTCAACCACAATCTGCTGCTACAGAAGCTGCAAAATGTTGGCCTAGGCAATCATGCCCTCAAGTGGTTTGGGAGTTACTTATCAGGCCCGGGCACAGAGGGTCACATGGAAAGGGGCCATGTCTGACCTGCTACCCCTAAAACAGGGACTACCTCAGGGGTCAATACTAGGCCCCATCCTATTTTCCCTTTTTGCCAACGACTTACGCACCTACTGCGGGGAGAGCTCGGTTGTTCAGTATGCTGACGATACTGTCATCTTCCGACCCCTGTGTGATGTGGCTGCACTAGGCCCTCCTCCAAAAGGACCTCACTCCCTAGAGACATGGCTAAAGTAGAACAGAATGGTACTCAATGCTGACAAGACCAAGGCAATGCTATTCGGGCCAAGATCCCTGGGACTTGACAGGTCATCATCCCTCCCTCTAACCACAGTCTCTGGCAAAAGCATTAATGTAGTTCCCTCCTAAAATACTTCATGCCTAACGCTGGATCAGAATATCACATACAAGGACCCGTGGACCAGGTCACCAGGACCTACGCCATTGCAAACTTGTCCTTGTGCACGACTCAGGGACCAGCTCATCCCTGAGGCCAGGCTCTCCATTGCTACAAGTGTCCTGCTTCCTACCCTGACCTTTGCGGCCTCGATAATACAGGGCATGGCAAAGCAAGAGATAACCAGGATGCAAACTCTATATAATAAAATAGCTCGCTTCGTTACCCAAGACCACCTGCGACGTAACCACTGTGTCACTCTGGCCCGGCTCCGTTGGCCCTCATTGGTCGCTTGCCTCCAATACCCTTTGCTTGTCCAGGCCTACAAGCTTCTCAAACCCCACACTTCACCAAGCATAGCCGGAACCATAACCATTAAGCACAACCCAAGGAACTTAAGGACTTAAGAAAGAACACTATTAGAAGTCCCAAGAGTAAGGACCAATGCTGGTGGTAGATCCTTTTCTTCCCAAGCACCCTGCCAATGGAACAAGCTCTATTTCCCTGTCCAGGACTCCTCCTCACTCATGAACTTCCGCACCAGGCTCAAGTCCCATATACTGGCCTCAAGTGCATGCCACTGCCACGGTACATAAGGCTCTTAAGGTATTCCCTTCCTCTGCAACACACCTTCTCATAGCGGAGCCTACCAAGTACCCCCCTCTACTGTCTGATCACCTGGGATCATATGCTACCTCCTGTATAACAATGTGCAAAGTAGTACCGATTCAAACTGTGTCATAATGATAACCATGCCTGTATCCAACTGTTTCCTGTAACCACATCATGATGTAACAGACAATGTATACAAAGTTCTTTTTTGTCTTTTTTTTTTTTTTTTTCTGTATCATATCTAGTATTGTTATCGGGTTGCCCCTGAAAAGGGACCTTGGGGCTCAGTGGCCTACCCGGTCACCAAAATTTAATGAATAAATTAAAAAAATAAATACATTTATTGAATTTGGTTTAAATTGGACTTCCTTTTTAAAATGATTGTGATCTTTTCTCAAATACAGCTAAAATACATTTTTCTGTTGCTTCCCGTTAAATTGGCATGACTTGAAGGCCTAAAAAGAAAACGGACCTACATGATTTAGCACGAAACCGGTCGGGAGTTTGCCTTGCTTTGTACTTTTTAGCCTTTGAGGCTTTTTGTGGCGTCTGCTTTATTAAATATGCCAGTTTGTTACTCCATGTTCTGAGTGCTCAGTCTTGCTTTTCATGGCTATTGTGTGGACTTGAGCACCTTTTATCAGCGGAGGAGTTGTTTTTGTTGTGCCTCCTCTCTTCTTGATTTAAACAGTGTGCAGTCTTGTAGGCATAGTTGGTAAAAGCAGAGGGCATTGATTGTTTGTGCTCAGATCACAGTTTTGAAAATTGTTAGCTCTGCAGAGTTACGGCCCAGTGGCGCCAAGGGCTGAGGCGCTGGTCGCCACACCTCGCTCCACAATGGTGACCGGTGTTTGGGAACGAGCATGGGTCACCGGGGGTTGGCTGGGGAGGAGAAGGATTGAGCGTCCGAAGGACTGCTCTCTTCTCCAGGGAGGGTCCCATGGCAGTTGGTGCGTGGGTTGCCTCCTGGCAGAAGCTAGGAGACTACAAGCTCCGTTGCATAGGGGTGGAGCTCAGGGCAGCCATCTGGAGGGAGGCGTGCATGCCCCCCTCCGGCAGCATCACTGCATGCCCTTGGCTCAGGGGCTGATAGGCACCCAGTTGGCGGCAGTGGCTGTCTGTGAGCTAGCCCGGAGCTGGGTACCCAGGCTGGATCAGTGTTCCGTGAGGGAGTCTGGGGGCCTCTGCGGCCCTGCTGCGGGGGGGGGGTACAACCACAGGGGCGTATGAGTGCCTGGGACCAACCGGGCAGAGGCGGACGGTGGCCAGAATCCCCAGACCAGATACGGGACAAGAGGGAGCAGACTGAGGTGGCCAGAAAGGTAGTAGCAATGAAAAAAAAATCTGAAAAGTTTTCTGCCTTTAAATAAAGAAAAAGGACTGTTAAGTGTCAGTCTTTGTCTGCACCATCTTCCACAGCAGCTTTGTGAGAGAGCTTTCCTGTAAAACAGACTGTGTGTAAATATGGAGAAAAGTACTACTCAACATAGAAAGCATGCTCTAGATGGCTCTCCTTCTCTGCAGAAGACTCGAGCACTAGTGGAGACTAAAAAAGCTGGAAAAAACTTATCTGTAAAGGAGCAGTCATCTCTGGCACCCAAGGAGACAGAAGTTACTGATAAACCATCTTCCAGTAAAGAACACAAGACTCGCTGCTGGAAACACTCTGCCTCTGATGGCAGCCATTAAAGCAACAAACGGAAACGTACAGTATCCAGTGCCCCCCCCCCGACATTATTCTGCATTCCTACTCTCTCTCTTCATTCCGTGATTTTCATTTCATGTCAAACGAATCTGATAGATTTCTTTGACTGGGTGACCAAGGAACTACATCAGGTTGGAGTGGTGGACATGGCCTACTTAGACTTCATTAAGGCTTTCGACACTGTTCCACATAGGAGACTAGTAAGCAAGCTGGGTAGCTTAAGAGTGGGTCCAAAGGTGGTAAACTGGTTAAGTAATTGGTTAGGGATAGACAGCAGAGGGTGGAGGTAGAAGAAGTTCACTCCAAGAAAGTGAGGGTGACCAGCAGAGTGCCTCGGGGATCAGTGTTGGTACCTGTTCTCTTTAATGTGTTTAAGTTGCATTGCAGAGGAGCTGGAAGGGAAGATCTGCTTCTTTGTGGATGACACCAAAATCTGCAATAGGGTAGACACTGCTGGGGGGGAGGGGGTGGAAAAGCTGAGCAGAAACCAGATAAAACTAGGGGAATGGTCAAGAGTATGACAGCTGGGGTTCAATGCGAAAAAGTGTAGAATAATTCACTTGCAGCACAGAAACCCAGGGGTGGAGTACAAAACAGGTGGAGTGGTATTGTCGACCACCAAGCAAGAAAGACACGGGGGGATAATCATGCCAGATGATCTAAAGGTGGCAGGTCAATGCAACAAGGTAGTAGGCTGGCTAGCAGGATGCTGGGGTGCATAGGAGGAACATCACCAGAAGAAAAGGAGGTGGTGCTGCTCTGTATAGATTGCTGGTAAGACCCCACCCTAAAGTACGTGTCCAGTTCTGGAGACCACATCTCTGGAAGGACCTAGAGCAGAGGTGGTCCAGAGGAAGGCAGCTGAAATGGTGCAGAGTCTGCTTCAAAAAGCCCTATGAGGAGAGACTAAAGAACCTCAATATGTACACCCTGGAACAGAGTGGGTGGGGGATATGATAGACCTTTAAATACCTCATGGGGTAAATAAGGTACAGAAGGAAGTATTTTTCAGAAGAAATAGTGCTCAAGAACAAGGGGATATGCTATGAAGTTGGGGGTAGATTCAGGAGAGATGCTAGGAAATCTCTCTTCACAGAAGGAGTATAGTGTAAAGGAAGGGGGAAGGAGAAAGCTGTAGATCGTGCATGGTCAGCAGTAGTAGTGTAGGTAGGGAGAAATGGGCAGATTGAATGAAGCAAGCAGTCTTTATCTGCTGTCAGATTTTAAAAAGTGTTCTTGGTTTCATAAATCTGCTAAGTTGTTACTGAGCCTGACTACCAATGACAAGGTGACCCCCCCCAATAGGTCAGGTACCTACGTTTTTTAATTTTAACATGGCAATATGAGCTGTGATCTCTCTGCTGTCTCTTTCTGTCATGTGTGAAGACCACTCTTTGGCTTCCGTTTTTAAAACAAGTGGAGCTGGATGTCATTGTCCACCTAGGGACAAATGACCTGGCTAAGAAAGGGATTAGAGCAGTGCAGGAAGAGTTTGTGGAATTGGGGAGGGGCCTTAGACAAGTAGCACGCACAGTAACCTTCTCGGAGGTGACGCCAATCTATGGCGTATGAGAGGCTAGGGTGTTCCGCACCATGGGATTCAATCAGTGGTTGAAAAACTGGTGCAGAGCTCAGGGATTTGGCTTCATTGGGGACTGGGGGTCCACCTGGAGTGATGCAAGCCTATACTGGCATGATTTGCTGCTTCTGTCAGGAGGAACCAGGATCCTGGTGACAGGTTTAAATGCTTCATTGGCAAGCATTTAACTAGAAAGGGGAGGCACTGAAAGGAGCAGGAAACCTTAGCCCCCAAAAAATCACGGTAGTAAGTGCGGTAAACACCAAATAGAGGTGTCGATAGGGAGAAGGGCAGGGGTAAATGGGGAAAGTGACAAAGCGAGAAGGACAGGGATGGGGCAAAAAGGAGTAAGGCCATCAGAAATGGAGGGTAATGAGTACCAGTGCCCATAGTCGGGCAGCAAGCTCCCTGAGCTGGTGGCCTTAATGGAAGAGGATTCCTGGATATTGTAGCAGTCACAGAAATATGATACAGAGAACCATGACTGGATGTTAACATACCAGGGTACATAACCTACAGGAGAGACAGGCAGGGAGAAGAGGGAAGGAGTAGCTCTATGTAAAGGAAGGGATAAAAGCAACTGAACAAAAGAGTAAACGAGGAGAGGAGGCACTGTGGGTCACCTTGAGACTGAAAGGGCACCACAATCTGCACAGGGATTATGACAGACCCCAATGTCAGGGGAAGGAATGACAAGGATATGATGGAAGGCATTCTTAGGATGGCAGAGAAAGGAGATACTGTTGATGGGAGACCTGCATATGCCAGATGTTAACTGGAGCACATTTGCTGCAACCACATCCAAGAGCAGGGCCATTCTCGATGCCATACAGGTGGCAGCCTCAGACAGCTAGTTTCGGAACCCACTCATGAGGGAGCAATCATAGACCTCGTACTCTGAAATGGGGGCAGTGAGAGGATCTCCGATCTAGAAGTGGGTTGCCATCTGGGAACAAGTGACCATCAAACAGTGTGGTTCACGTTAAACTCGGCTACAGAGTCAAGCCATACAAAAGTGAGGGTTCTGGACTTCAGGAGGGCTGACTTTGGCAAGATAGGAGAGTGCCTCAGAAAATCACTAGCAAACAGGCTAGAAGGAGGGGCGGAGCAACAATGGGGAATCGTCAAAATTGCCATCACAGAGGCAACAAGCCTTTGTGTGAAGCAAATAAACAAATCAAAACGAAAGAAAAAGCCACTATGGTTCTCAAAAGAGGGGTGGCTGGGAAAGTCAGGGAGAGAAAGATAACATTCAGGAAGTATAAGGAAACACAGAAGGAGCAGGACAGAGAGCTGTACCAGTTAAAGCAGAAGGAAGCAGGGAGGGAAGTCAGAGTAGCAAAGGCCCAAACTGAGGAAAAGATAGCTAACTCGGTTAGAAGGGATAAAACCTTCTATAGGTACATCAGAGAGCGTAGAAAGACAAAGGGAGGGATAGTGAGGCTGAATAGAATGAACGGTGGGTGGGTAGAGGGGGACAGTGAAAAAGCAGGGATACTGAACGAATGTTTCTGCTCAGTATTCATAAAACAGGAGGGGGAACTGCCTAATCCAATTAACAGAAGCACTCTTGTTAGGGGGGTCAATCCCAGTCCTTTCACAGAAGAAAGGGTTCTGCAAGAAATCCTAAAACTGAAGGTGGACAAAGCAATGGGGCCTGATGGAATTCAGCCCGGAATTCTAAAAGAATTAAGGGGGGAACTAGTGAAACCACTGACTACTCTTTTTAACAAATCATGGGAGGATGGTGTGGTACCCGAGGACTGGAGGAAGGCGGATGTGATTCCCCTTCACAAAAGTGGGACCAAGACAGAGGCAGGAAAGTACAGACCTGTTAGTTTGACCTCTGTGATAGGGAAAGTGATGGTCACTTCTGAAGGAAAGAATAGTTGAGTACCTAGAGGCCAGTGGGGCTGGGACCCAAGGCAGCATGGGTTCACAGTGGGAAGGTCATGTCAGACGAATCTAATTGATTTCTTTGACTGGGTGACCAAAGTAGTAGACCAGGGAGGGGCTGTGGACGTGGCCTACCTGGACTTTAGCAAGGCATTTGACACAGTCCCACACAAAAGATTAATAGTCAAATTAATCAGCCTGGGAGTGGGTCCCAGGGTGGTAGCCTGGGTAAAACATTGGCTGGACAACAGGATGCAGAAGGTAATTGTAAATGGAATCCACTCTGAAGAAAGAGGGGTTACTAGTGGGGTACCGCAGGGTTCAGTACTGGGTCCAGTCCTTTTTAATGTCTTTATAAGTGATATTGCAGAGGGACTGGAAGGAAAAGTATGCCTCTTTGCAGGTGACACAAAGATCTGCAACAGGGTTGATACACAAGGAGGCGTGGAAAGGATGAGAAGGGACTTGGCAAGGTTGGAGGAATGGTCAGAAGTATGGCAGCTAGGATTCAATGCAAAGAAGTGCAAAATAATGCACCTAGGAAACAAGAACCCAGAGGAAATTACACAATGGGGTGGGAGTTAATAACAACAACAAAAAAGGAAAGGGACTTGGGGGTAATCATATCAGATGACCTTAAGGTTAGCAAGCAATGTGAGAAGGCAGTAGGGAGGGCTGGGAGTATACTGGGATGCATAGGGAGAGGCATCACCAGCAGAAAACAGGAAGTTTGTCATCCCTCTGTACAGACAGTTGGTGAGACTGCATCTGGAGTACTGTGTCCAGTTCTGGAGACCTGATCTCCGCAAGGACATAGACAGGATAGAGGCAGTCCAGAGGAGGGCAACTAAAATGGTGCAGGGTCTGCAAGAGAAGCCGTACAAGGAGAGTCTAAAGGAGCTCAATATGTATACCTTTGAGGAAAGAAGGGAGGGGAGACATGATAGAAACTTTTAAGTACCTCAAGTGGAATCAACAAAGTCCAAGTGGGTAGCATCTTTCAGAAAAAGAGACGTGCAAGAACAAGGGGACACAGTTTAAAGATTGGGGGGGAGCGGGGCAGTTCAGGGGCAATGTGAGGAAGTATTTTTTCACAGAGAGGGTAGTGGATGCATGGAACAGCCTTCCTGAGGAGGTTGTGGGGTCTAAAACTGTGGGAGAATTCAAGAATGCATGGGACAGACATAAGGCAATTCTTGTGGGCGGTAGGAAGAAATAGGCTGTTGGTTAACTAGGATCTGCGGCCTATCCTGTAGGTGGGGAAATGGGCAGACTAGGTGGGCCAAGCAGTCCTTATCTCCTGTCAAAATCTATGTTTCTATGTTTCTGTGTTAAGTGCTGGCCCATAAGGGGCTTACAGGTGGCCTGGAGCAGAGTAAACTGGAGATGGCTGTATAAGGTAAAAAAGGTTACTCAACACCACCCAGATGCTGGCCCACTGGCATAACAATAGCGCTGCTGCTTGTGGCGCTGATGACCCGAGGTCGGGACTAACCTCAGGAGTCGGAGGGTTGGCCGGGTGGAGGAGGAGGAGCGAGCATCTCAAAGACTGCTGTCCTCTGGGAAGGGGTGGGATCAGTGGCTAGCGTTCACCTGACTTCTAGCGGTGGCTGGAGGTTGGCACACCAACATTGTACAATGAGGAGGAGGAAGAAAAAGAGGAGGACCCAATTTCCTCAGAGGACACTGCTGAGGAGGACTTTGGCTCCCCACCCAGGATGAATGAGGACTGTTCGTCCTATGCTGCCATTTTTTAAACGAATGGCTGATATGCTGAATCTACTTGTCACAGTCAGTAGTGGACATAGAGGAGGCAGAATACATGAGTATGCTTGGGCTGACCTTGACAAAGTGTTCCATACCTATCCATAAGGCTTTTAAGAAGGACACCAAAATATTTTGCTGTGCCTTCATCCTCTACAGCTTTCAAGAAGAAGATTGAGAAAAGTTATGTGGTATCCAGGGAAAGCTCTGAGTTAATGTATACTCATCCTAACCCTGGTTATTCAGGCACGCTTGTGAGAAAGCACAAATTAACTTCTCAACAGCCCTTTCAGTTAACAATTCAAGAAAACCTACTGACCAAACAGCTAAAAAAAGCAAACACTAGCTGTACCCTGTTGTTGAGGCAGGTCACTTATCCGAGTCATTCTGCATATTACCAACAGGATCTGTGGAATACTGTCCTGCCACGATGTGAGCACTTACCTTTCCAAGAGCCTCTTTAGCTAGCACATACTGTCAAAGCTGTTTTGGAAGCCGCTAAATACAGATTTCAAATGGCTGTTGATGTGAGTGACACTTCATCAAGGGCTCTAGGAAATTTGGAGTCTGCCAGGAGATTGGCATGGCTTAGAAGAAATTAGTTGTTACAGGACATGCAAAATAAGGCAGCTGATTTTCCCTTTGATGATGCTGCCTTACTTGAGGACAGAACATAAGTATACATAAGAATGTTGATGTGCAAAAAAGAACTTTTAAGAATACGACATAAAAAAGAGGGATCCACAACAGAGTGGAAAAGAATTGCCGCAGATGTGGGGGTAGTAACCCATTCAATTTGTGAGATTTCAAAATTAAGCAAATTCAGAGTGTTTTCAGTTTTCAGAGCAAAGCTCCTACTGGAATTCGAAGTGAGAAAGTTATTAGAGCTAAATGCTATAAAGAGGATTCCTGTTTCCCAGACTGGAAATATTTTCTTCATGTATAATGTCAGTGGTTCCGCACAATGCACACTCCTCTCCAATGCTGGGAGATCGAACGGTATTGGGTTCTAGTCCCACATCTGGAACTTGGGTTAAATCCCAGTATTGACACTGCAGTACGGCATGAGGGGGTACTGCTCTCCTCAGGTGCTCTCTTTTGGATGAGATGTTAAATCGAGGTTCCGTCTGCTTCTGGAGGTTGTTCAGTTGGAGGTTAAAGATCCTGTGGCACTAATCGAAAAAGTAAGGGAATTTTCCCAAAGTCCTGGCCAAATTTTCCCCATTCACTAAAAACACCACCAACAGCTTAATCTAGTTCTGTATGTCCGTTGGCATCTATATATTTTTTTTTCACCTTTATGCACTGAACTACCTTGGGGTTTATTGTATATTGTATCCCCTGCCGCACCTATCCTTTGGGGTGCTGTATCTTCTGTTGTTTTGCACAAGTACATATCTGTTAGCTCCCTATGATAGCCCTGTTAAGCCATCATGTATCTTGATGTATATCTTTTTCGACTTACTGTTTGTTCACTCTAACTTTCCCTGTAAAATTTTTTTCTGTTTGCTCACCTAATTGCTCCTTGCCCTGTTTATACTCGTCCTGCATCTCGATGTAAACCTCTCTCATGTTACTATGTATACTCTCTGTAACCCAGTTTGTAACCCTCCCGGGTCTCACCTGAAAATAGGCACTTGGCTGTCTAGTGTTACCTACCCGGTTAACAAAAGCAAATAAATAAATAATATCCTCCCACCGGAACGAGGCTGAAAATAGGCAGAATTGCCTAGCCCTCCTTTACCAGTCAACAAAAACTAAATAAATAAATAAAATTACATTCTTCTTCTGAAATTATAAAAGAGGAAAATGGAAAGCAGGCAATCTGATTGGCTCACAAACATTCTAAATCCCTGGATTAACCACTGGAAAGCCTGAGGTTGGAGCCTCATCACAAGAAAGCACAACTTCATGTTCTGGAATGGGAAAAACAAGTGCTGTCTAAAATTCCACACATTTCGCCGGCCTGATGGTGCTGAGGGTTGAGGCAGTGGACGCCACCCCTTGTGCCGTGCCGGTGACCCAGGCTTGGGAGCAAGTTCAGGTTGCCAGGGGTCGGCAGGGGAGGGAGAGGATCGAGCGTCATATGGACTGCTGTCCTCTCCAGAGGAGGGAGGGATGGCTGTTCTGCTACTTGGCTGCCTCCTGGTGGAGGTTAGGTGGCCACGCTGGGAGTCAGGGAGGCACAAGAACATGGCAGTGTGGTGCACGCGCGCCTATGGCAACGAAGGGGAGGGACAGAAAATGGGAAAGATGGTGTCTGCAGGCTCCATGATCCCTGCCTGCCAACCGGTGTCCCACTCTGTTGCTGGATCACCAGAGACCCCGAACTGGCTATATTGTCCTGAGTGGGGGAAGGGTGGACCTTCCCTCCCCAGCCCTGCCACGGGGAGAAATCCGTGGGGGTACTTGGGGTCCGGTGGTGCTGGGGGAGTGGTGGATGGACTTAAGTGGCAAGGAAGGGAGGTAAATAGAATATAAAAAAAAAAATTCCACACATTTCTGAAGCAAGCTGTCGGGAAGACATTTAAATTACAGATGAGTTGTTGGCTATAGGCAGTGGGCATATACTGTTCTATCTTATCAAGCTATTTGTTTTAAAGATCTTTAAATTGTTTAAGTGCATATCTGCCACATAAGCGCAGCAGTAAAACAAGTAGATACAATTTAGGAGTGTCAGTAATCCCCAAGTTAATAAAGTGTTGTTAAGTAGCCCAACCACTCCACCATCACCTTCCCAATACTGAAAAGAAAACGTGGCCACCTGGGCTCCCTCTCAAACCCAGGTCACCCCCATGACAGTACACTGCCTCTTGGTCATCTTTGGTTAATATATTTCAGACACAATAAAGCTTGCAGCTGTAGATGTTACCTTTTCTAATGCTCTGAAGGTAGCATGGAGGATATAACCACTTCAGTATCACAGGAGACTTGAGTAATTCCCATGTGGGAATGGGGGTAAACATAATAGTTGATTTACAGTGGCGTGAAAAAGTATTTGCCCCCTTCCTGATTTTCTCTATTATTGCATATTTGTCACATTGGATGTTTTCAGGTCTTTAGACAAAATATAATATTAGATAAAGGGAACCTGAGTGGACAAATAACACTTTTTTTTTTATTATTTCATTTATTTAATGAAAAAAGTTAACCAACACCAACTGGCACTGTGTGAAAAGTAATTGCCCCTAGTTAAATCAACCCAATTAAAGGGATAATTAGAGTCAGCTGACTGAACACAGCCAGGCTTGATTACAGCCAGCCCTGCTCAATATAAACCTCACTTATTTTGGCCCTTACCATCAGAGTCACATTGTCAGGACAAAGATTCAACAAGCACATTATGCCATGATCAAAGGAAGTTCCTGAAAAGATCAGAAAAACATTTTGTTGCCCTCTATCAGTCTGGAAAGGGTTACAAAGCTATTTCTAAGGCTCTGGGACTCCATCAACCACAGTGAGAGCCATAATCTCCAAATGGAGAACACTTGGAACAGTAGTGAACCTTCCAGGAGGGCGGCCTGCCAAAATTACTCCAAGGGCGAGTATAAAATCATCCAAGAAGTCTCAAAGGATCCTAAAACAACATCCAAAGAACTGCAGGCTTCTCTTGCCTCAGCTAAGGTCAATGTTCATGACTCCACAATCAGAAAGAGACTGGGCAAAAATGGGCTTCATGTGAGAGTAGCAAAGGAAACCACTGCTAACCAAGAAGAACATAAATGCTCATCTCTCATTTGCCAAGAAGCACCTGGATGATCCACAAGCCTTTTGGGAAAATGTTCTATGGACAGATGAGTCCAAAGTGGAACTTTTGGACAACATGGATCCCATAATGTCTCATGAAGCAAACACAGCATTCCACAGTAAGAACACCATACCAACAGTCAAACATGGTGGTGGTAGTGTGATGGTGTGGGATGCTTTTGCCTAAGGACCTGGATGACTTGCCATAATTAAAGGAACCATGAATTCTGCTCTGTACCAGAAAATTCTTAAGGAGAATGTCCAGTCATCCTTCCATCAGCTGAAGCTGAAGCGTAGTTGGGTCATGCAGCAAGACAATGATCCAAAACACAAAAGCAAGTCCACATCAGAATGGCGAAAAAGAAGTAAAATTAAAGTTTTGGAGTAGCCTAGTCAAAGTCCAGACTCAAATCCGATAGAGATGCTGTGGCAGGACCTGAAACGAGCAGTTCATGCTCGAAAACCTACCAAATGTTACTGAATTAAAGCAGTTCTGCGAGGAAGAGTGGGTTAAAATTCCTCCACAGCGATGTGAAAGACAGATATTGAATTATAGGAAGTGTTTGGTTGCAGTCATTGCAGCTAAATGTATGTAACCAGTTATTAAGTGTAAGGGGCAATTACTTTTCACACAGTGCCAATTGGTGTTGGTTAACTTTTTTGTTAAATAAGTGAAATAAAAAAAACAAACAAGTGTTATTTGTTCACTCAGGTTCCCTTTATCTAATATTACATTTTGTCTAAAGACCTGAAAACATCCAGTGTGACAAATATGCAATAATAGAGAAAATCAGGAAGGGGGCAAATACTTTTTCACACCACTGTAGGTATTAGTAAGTCAGCAAAAACTTTTTTTTTTTTTTTTTACAACGTGCTTATATCAAGTCCTGTGTTCTAGAATTAATGTAAACCACTCAAAGGGTTTGATTTTTAAACCAAGAGACAATGTAAAAAAAGAGGGACTATTTTTTTTTTCTCATAAAACAGCAAAGTATAGTTGGTAAATAAAAAAATCATCTCTTTAAAACATACAGGAATCACAAAAATGCATAGAAAAGTTTCTGCATTTCTGTTAATTTTTATATCATTATGGTACTCCTGGGAGTTGGTTTACCAGTAGTTAATCCAACCCCATGTGCATGAGGCCTGAGTCTCCTTATAAATGAGGGTTGGAGTAATTACTGGTAAATCGAGCCCCTGTCGTGCTGTAATGCTTAAAAAAAAAAAAAAAAAGGTAATGACACATTCTGGACCAGAGGCTCCGCATCATGTTTCTGCACAAGTTCAGAATGGTAGCACTACAGGCAGTGATTCCCTCCCAGCAACAAGGGGATTGGCTGGGGGCACTGGACTTAAGGGATGCACATTTCCACATCCCTATAATAAGGTTTAGGTAGGGCTTGCTCAGTTGTTTCAGTTCAAAGCAATGCCTTTTGGTCTGACCACAGCATTCACAGTGTTCACAAAATGCTTGTCAGTGGTGGCAGTGTAGCTGTGCAGGCAGGTCTGAAAAAGCAAAAGAGAAAGCAGGAGTGCTTAGTTCAAATAGCTGGACATACCAGGGTCCCAGGAAGTCGACATTGGTAGCATTTTTTCCTTGTTCTGGCTTTTGTCTCCCCTCTGAGCCTTTGAAGATGTTGCCTTGGGAGGGGTGGGATCACTGTGTCTACATACAAATTGTGTGCACTGGGCATGTCCATGGCTGACTTCTTTCTGCCCCCCACCATTCTACGCCCTCAGCTCCACTGTCACCTTTCGTCCCTAGGTTGTGGTAGCGCAGGGAGGACAGCAGCCCTCACTTCTTCTCAGAGGAGAGTGTCCTCTGGGATGCTCAATCCTCCACCCACCCCCCCCCGGCCGACCCCAACTATCCAGGCTTGTTTTTGAACCCAGGTCACCGGCTTATCAAGCGGTAACCCTACTGCTGGCTAACTGATACTTCCGTTTGCGTTTACTTATATGGTGTATTTTCCCATGTACCTTTCTCCCAGATCACACCTGGAAATGACCCGTTCCCTGTCACCAAATATAGTTCTTAATACCTAGATTCATTACACTATCCACACTTAGGCAGTCTTCCACTGAGCATGCTTGGTTACCAGAACAATCTTTGAGCTTGACTCCTACTACCACCCAACCGTGTGGTCCTCTGGCTCCATGCCTTTTGCACTCAGATCTTTTTTTCCTTTGGAAGGAACAGATCTCCTCCATCACAGCTCTTGACCATGTTTGAGGATTCTGCTAGTTTTCAGGCATTTTTCTGCAGGTTGTTTGAAGATTTGTTTGTCTTTTGACTCATTACTGTGCCCTTTCTTGTGGCTCCTGCTCCATCATCTTGATTTTGCCATGGAACGGAAGAGAAAACCTAGATTTAAGAGGAGTATTTTGTGTAGGTGCCCTATGTTGTTGATTAATGGATATAATGCCTGCATCTATTGCTCGGGCCTGGGCCACAATGTGATACATGTCTCATTTCTCGAAGACTGTAAGTAGTAGGTTTTTCAGAGCACGCATACCAAGGTGTGTATGCTGTCCGCAACTGTGGGGTCAGCAGTGCAGTTGCAGTGCAAGGAGCTGGAGGGGGCTGACGAGGATTTCCTGGTCCTAAACCTTCTGTTGGTAGAGGATAAGCACGTAGTGGACCAAATCCTCAGGAGAATGAAGGGTTTAAAAATTTGTCTCTCTCCCCACATCTTCGAAATTGAGTTTTCCTCTCCTTTTGAAAACACAAGAAGAGTTGACGTCGGTCATGGGATAACTGTCCTTTGACGGACTGCTTGCATGCTCCCCAACTGGAAGGTCTGTTTATTTGGATGGTTGCCTTCAAGGGAGGTTAAGCTGCCAGTGGAGCCTGTTGGTCTGCCCGCGGAGTTGCCATTGGAGCAGCTGACTGAGCTGAAGCTGGTTAACCTGCTGGTTGAGTCCATTGAGGGGGGAAGATTACTTGCTCACCAGGACCCTGGTGCTGACTGTGTCCCAGCCCATGCTGGGTGGGTCTGGCTAGACTGAGCCCCCAGTTAAACCAGTGCCGGCTCAGTTCATGCCTTTCATCCTGACTCCATAACTACCTCCTGTTCGACTGGTATCCAGGGTCACCTTGTTGGAATACCTGAACCCAGAGGCTCCGGTGCCATGTTAATCTTGGAGTAGATGCTTGAGGTCCAGATTGCCATCACACTCTCAATACCTGTGCCATCACTACCGCCGGCAATCATCGTTGAGCTCTTCCTGTGAATGTGAACTATATACTAGTAATGGAAGTATGGTTACAAATAAGTTTCCTCTATTCTTTTCTTGGCGTTGTGAGCTCAGGAAAGGAGCTCAACAGGTCAATACCTATTACTATAACAACTATCTTTTAGCAATGATCTTTCAGTTCTTCATCAGTATGTTTTTTTATTTCCTCAGACATTTTAAAAAAATTAAGGGGGCAGTATAGCATAGTGGTTAAGAGCACTGAGCTGCAAACTTGGAGAAGAAGAATCAGCATTTATATAGCACTTTTCACACACAGTGTATCCCAAAGCGCTTTACAAGCAATGCTAGACTGGTAGTGAAGTGACTGAATGTATTGTGGTGGCCATATTGCACATTAACACCCACACACAGCCTGGACAATTGCATGAACTGGTTTTATGGGAAGGGGAATGTTGGCCAGGACACCGGGAATGTCCCCTACTCTTTGCGAAGAGTGCCCTGGGTTCTTTTACTTCCACCTGGACACCCACCAGGACAGCTCCAGGATGGGTAGAAGGGAGCTCAGTTTAATGTCTCATCTGAAGGACGACACACTTCAGCAGCACAGCACCCTCCTAATACTGCACTTGGATGCCAGCGTTTTTAGGTGCAAGTCCAATCCTGGTGTGGGATGAGGATCCACTGCCTTCTAATCCAGAAGCGGATGTGCTACCAACTGAGCCATGCTAACACCTATGCTGAGAACTGGGTTTGAATCCCACAGCCACCACTTGCATAATACTCTGTGACCATGAGCAAGTCACTTAACTTCCCTGTGCTCCCAGGATGCACCCGGAAATGAGCCTCAGCTTAGTGTGTCATTCCTGGCCAAAAACTGTAAAACAAGTAAATTAAAAACGTGTTTTTGTTGCAAATTTTATAATCAATGACACAAGTCTGTAAATACAGCCTTCAACAGCTGTTTTTCAAAAATCTCTTTCCTTGAGGTTTGTTTTTACTGTACTTAATTTATACTGTGGCTGTATTAGGATGGTGCTAGCACCTGTTTATGTTTTTTTCTCTGGTATTTGTTCTTTTTCTTCAGACTACCTCTCTTGTACCCACCGAGTTCCTTCAGCAGCTCCTTCCACTCTCACTTCCAGCAGGGTCCTTAGAAGAGAGACCGAGTGTGCCACAGGCTTACATACCCCTCCCTTTTCCGTGTCCCTCTCAACCACCCATGCGGCACCAGAGACTGTCCTGAATGGCCTTGCACACATACAGCAACCCCTAGGTGGAGTAGCTAGCTCTCTAACCCACCTCCACATTGGGTCGTTGTGGTAATGGAAGCTTGATGCCAGCCTTCCCTCCTAGGAGCTCACCCTAACCCTTCCCACTGTGAGCCTAGCTGGTTTTCTGAGTTGACTCCTGAACCGAGGTCACAAAAACTGCAATGTATGTGGGCCATTGAGCGGACCCTGTTATATGTTGCTGATGGTAAAGAGCACAGCAACACACAGAGATGTTTAATTTTATCATGGTGGATGTTGCAAGAGAGTCGGAACCTTTAAACATTTCAAAACCACATATCTCAGTTCAGGAATTAAATAAAATTAAAAGAAAAATGTGTATCTGGATATTTTTGTTTGTGCTTGCTGCTGACTGTATTACCCTAAAAACTTTTTTTCCGTTTTATTGTACAACTAACTTGGGAAATTCAATCCGTCTCGCCTCTGACGCTGGAAATGTGTAGAGGCGGGGAACCAAGGAAGAGTTTCCTGGCACTACCTTTGACAACTTGGTGTGTCAAAGCAGTGAGCTGGATTGTGTTGCTGCCTTAATCCCCTTCTTTAATTGGCTTTCAGATGGTGTAAATTTAATAGTCTCACTTGGCTGTGTACAGAGACTTGGCTTATATTTACCACGCCTCAAGGCCGTGACATGGATTATACTGCATTAGCACATTATGTGCTAATCAGATCATTTAAGGAGTCTTTAGTCCCATGATAATAGAATCAAATGGTCCAGCTCAGTGCTATCTGTGCTAATCTGAATATATATATATAGGTGCTCAGTGGATTCTGTTGCTGGCTGTTCTCTCTTTTCCTAGAAGTTCCCCAGGTTCTTACCTGTTGAGGTTTATCAAGGCATTTAGATTTGCTGAGCGCCCATTCACCATTGTGAATGGGATTAGCCTCCCTAGCCTGCACCAGTCTCTGTCCCCTAAATGTGCTACATTTGTTTGTTTTTTTTGTTTTTTTAAACTTTCTTATTTTTATAATGAACATACATATGTAAGATTTGACGTCAGGCATAGGATGCAATGCAAAACATATTATGATAGGTAATACAAAGCCCTTCATTCAGTGTCAACACTTTGGGGGTTATGAACCATCCCAGTAAAATGTCTATATAATGTATACAGAAAAAGCCTGTGCAGCAAGACCATGGACATTCGGTAAATAGTAAATGAAAAGTCCAAGTAGAATCCTTTCTGTAAAGATGGGTCAGTTGTCAAAGACAGAGCCCTGGGTCCATGTCTAAATGAGATTGAGAACCAGTCCCTCTGAGCAAATAGAGGTGCACCCTCAGATGTCTCCTATCTCATAACAAAGCTGATTAAACAAGTTATTGTGAAAACAGTAGCAACTCTGATCAAACCTAATCAGCAAGTGTGTGTGTGTGTGTGTGTGTGTGTATATATATATATATATATATATATATATATATATATATATATATATATATTTACAGATGCAGTCGTTTTAAACTAATACCATTCTTCACCACAAAATGGTTGCTTAGTAAACAGAATTGTGAAACATACAAAGGTATGTCACAGCAGCATTTACCGTCAAGGAAACTCATAACAGAGCTAATGGAGCCTGCAGCAAATGAACAGACAGTAATAACTGAAAAACTTGTGAAAATGATTCAAAGAATTTAAATGTCACAAACATACTGTAGCTGTCCTGTAAAAGGGCGCTCCCAAACAAGTAGAAAGTAGAAGCAGTATGCAGTTCATTACTAACCGTCATGTTTCTGCTATATCCTTCTCTGGGTCGCCTGCACGGGAAGGAGTAGCTAAGTCCATATGAATAACCTCCAATTTTTGGCCGGCATCAGCAGGATCATTGTAAAGAAATATTTTACCAGCATAAGAAACTTTAAGTCATGCTGCTAATTGGAGTGCGTAATCAATGCCCAGTTCCCTTAAACCAGCTCGCACCACATCAAAACCATAGCGCCACATACGAGTAGCGTAGCTAAGATCTGGAAAACAGTGCATAGTAGTGTCAGCCTGCATATGTAAGGAGCTGACATTTTTTGCTTTTTGTACATACTCCATGCAGTACTAGCGGTCATTTCTGAAGAAGGATATCGGGCTGCTTGTGAGGGTGCAGCGTAGCGCAACAAAAAATGATATAGGTGATGTTGGGCAAACCCTACGAGGACAGATTGAGATATTTGAGTTTGTACACCCTGGAGGTGAGGAAGGATTGAGGGGATGTGATTGAAATGTTCAAGTATCTGAAAGGGTTCAACAGAAATGGCATAGACTGATTATTTAGACTGAGGGAGGGATGGGACACAAGGACATGGGCTAAGGTTGGAAGGGGGCAGATTTAGGAAAGAGGAGGAGACATTATTTCACGGAAAGGGTGGTGTCAAAATGGAATACTCTGCCAGAGGAGGTAGTATCGTAAGATGGTGGGCTCTTTCAACAGGGCATGAGACAGGGCACGGGAGTGTGTATGTGTAAATAGTAATGTTAATTTGTTGGAGGGGAGGGGAGGGGTGGGACAGCTGCAATGTAGGGGTGCTAGCTGCACACTTGAGCAGACTTGATAGACCATAACGCCTGTTTCCGCTGGCAGTTATGTATGTATGTATGTATGTATGTATGTATATGTAAAATTAGAGTCCGTAAGCCGGCCCGGTGGCGCTGAGGGTTGAGGCGCTGGACGCCACACCTCGCACCACGCCGTGACCCGGGTTCGGGAACGGACTCGGGTCGCCGGGGTCGGCAGGGGAAGGAGGATCGAAGCCCCCACGGATGCTCTCCTCCTTCGGGAGGGATACCGGGGTGTCTAGTACACCCGACACCCAGGAGAGCTGGTGGGAAGCACCGACTGGCAATGGCGGCCCCATTGGGGGGAGCCGGGAGGGAGGACGCCATCTGGCACTTGGCAGGCGTGGCGTAGCATCGCCTCGCCTGAGCCGCGCCCTCAGTGGGATGGAGGGGAGGGACAGAAAACCGGAAACAACCCGCTGCACTCTGGATGACGGCCCCTCCAGCCACCCAGTCTGCAGTCATGGGCAGACTCCGATGTGCAAGGTGCTCCATGGGAGGAAGGAGGCAGGTAGGAGTCACCAGAGAGGCACTCTAGGGGCAGACTCAGTGGGGACTGGAGGGCATTGAGCTAGCCCGAAGGAGAAGAGTGGCGAGGGCGACCAGGAGGGGATAAAAAGAGATTTAAAAAAAAAAAAAAAAATGAGAGTCCGTGCATGCACCCCAGTAGTAGAAATCAGGGAAGTATGGGGAAGATAAGGGTCGCTTGGCTTGCATCGGGGCATTTTGTGGTGAGCCCGAAGAATGAGTTGATCAGCAGGTGCGTGAAACAAGTTTGAAACGAGCTCTTGCATAAATCCAAGCAAATCATTACCTTCAATTCCCTCAGGCACGCTGATAAAATAGAGGTTAGATGCTCGAGCCCCATTTTCTAAATACTCCAACTGTGCTTGGAGTAGTTTATTTTCTTTCAACATCCCATCATTGACCACGGTAGCTTTAGTGACTATGTCCTTTACTGTGGCATGTTCCGTTTCAAGGGTGGTAACCTTAGTGTCAGCTTGGGTTAAACAAGCATTGTAGGTCTCTACCTTTTTATGTAATTTCTATACAGTCTCAAGAATGGATCGGACTGTGGCCTCTAGACCCCAAGGTTGCCCACCAGGTGGTACGCTGCTTGTAGCTCCATTAGAAGAGGATGCAGGTTCTTTCCCTTTCCCCGGATTCCTCGAAGTGTCATGCTTAGGTCTTTCCATATTAAAAGCTACTTCAGTCTTCTCAGGATTGAGCCAGGAGGTACATACTATCTTTTGTCGTAGTAAAAGAAGGATAAGAAGATAAAACAACTATAGTTTTTATCACTTGCAAGTTGCTACAGTTGGGAACTGTGTTAGGAATGTCTTCTTGAGTCAGCAGCTGGCCATGTCCCCAGATGCGCTTCATTTGTGTCTTTGAACTGCCACCACTGATATAACTGCCCTGTCAGGCATATTCTTCTTGTTTTCCCCCCACTGACTGACTGTTGGGTGTTTCTAGGCACGTAATGGGCCTCTGCATTCTACCTTTGCTGGATGGTCTCTGCCCTGCCTACCTCTTTTACGAAACCACTCATCTAATTTTGCACCCTGGCCTGCATGTCACCTCGGCTGTTGCTGCATCCTCCTTGCATGGGACTCCATGCCCTTCTATATGCGCCCAGAATCATTGTTTTGAGTTCTGAAACTTACCATTTTGCCTGTGGTTTGCCCAGCACTTTCACATGGCATGCTGTTAGGGACTTGTCATCCTTTCAAACATACTGTCCTTTCCTTCAACACTTCGGAAGAAACTGCAGTGACCTTAATCAGATGAATTTAAAGGATCGTAATGGGTATGACCAAATTGATTTGAAATTATTTTCTTTAGTGAGGGATCTTATGGTTCCTTTAAATGTTTTGTTTAATTTTTGTTTGTCCTCTGGTGCAGTTCCTAGTCTTTGGAAGCAGTCAACCGCGGTACCTATTTTTAAATCTGGAAATCAAGCATTAGTTAAGAATTATAGACGTATTTCTTTGTTATCCCCTTTGTCCAAGGTCCTCGAGAGGATTGCATTAGATCGGTTAAAGGATTACTTTGAGCATAACAATATTTTGATGCCTTTTCAACATGGCTTTAGATCTGAACATTGTACTTTATGCCTTGGTTGAAATTACTGCTTTTTTCATAGGATCTTGGACAAAGGGGGTATGGCTGCTGCAATTTTTTAGATTTATCAAAGGCTTTTGATTTAGTTCATCTTTGCTACCTACTGTCCAGACTAAGGGGTTTGGGTCTGTCTAACACTGTGGCGACTTGGTTTGGTGATTATCTGTCAGATCATAAGCAGAGAGTGCCTTTGGGCCCTGTTGTTTCTTCCTTTGAAGATGTTACTATAGGGGTACCACAGGGTTTGATACTCGGCTCAGTATTATTTCATTTATTTTTAAATGATTTGCCTTTGACTGTGTCATTGTCTAATATTCTTTTATGCGCAGATGATATTGTTCTATAGTGTATGGTGGAATGCTGTTGTGAATGGAAAGTCAAACACCGGAAAAAGTTGTTCTGCTGCAGTAGTGACATCAGTACTAACGCAAAACGACTTTTCATTCTGCATTAGTAGCTACGTCACAATGCAACCGCCCCCATTAGCACTGGACAGTGGGCAGTTGAAGCGTTGTGTGCGTGTGCTGTTTGGTGGGTGGGTGGTGGTGAATTGTGGTTGTCGGAAAGTAAGGACAAATTATGGAGCACAAAAAGTAAGCAATTTGGGCTGGATTTCACTATACTATGAATAATGTATGATAGCTCCCGACACAACCACGTTTACATTCGAGTGGTCAATGATGACACCAAAAGTACCTCTTGAACTTTGCTCTTGAGGTCCTTGAAATCATGGTAACCACTCACTGTAACAATAGCCTTGTTGTGTATGGGCTACCATACACTATGCTGTATGTTTTCTGGAAATTCTTGTGTTTCTACCCTTATGAAGTCATTGCAGGAAGGTTTTATTTTGTTCTAGTGTTAGTTGATTAAGAATGGCTTGCTTTTGAATATTGACAAGACTAAGTTTGTTGTTTGGGTCTGCAAGCAAGTGACTTCATAATCGATCGGTTTTATCGATTTTAAAGATCTACATCATATTGTGTAATAACCATATTGATTTTTTGATAAAAATGTACACTCTAGCTTGGGTTTACTTCATAGTATTAGAAACTGTTTAGCGTTTAATTCTTGAAAAATTTTGGCTCAATCTTTGATTTTGCAGATTATTGATTTTGGGTTTCCTGTTTATTTGGCTGCTAGTGAATCCGCTTTAAAAAGGGTGAAAATGCTTTATAATAAAGTTTGTCTATGTATTACTTCAGGTTCTCGCTCTGCACACCATTGTGCACTTTATTTGAAATGGAACTGGTTTTCCTTTGAAGCTAGGTGTTCTTGTTTCAGATTAATTACGTTTTGGAGATTTAACGTTCTGTTCAGTTTACATTTGTCATACTTTTACAGGTTATTCAACTAGGTTAGCTAGGATGCAGTATAGTGTAGTGGTCAAGGGCACTGAGCTGCAAACCTGGGTTTGAATCCCATCAGCCCTCACTTGCATACTGTGTGACCCTGAGCAAGTCACTTAACTTCCTTGTGCTCCCAGGTTGAACCTGGAAACAAGCTCTGGCTTAGTGTGCCTTTCCTGGAAAAGGAGAAAACGGATCATAATCTCAGGCCCCCACCCCCCACCAAGCCATACCCTGGTTAGGTGTTTTGCAAGGAACGCTATTTTTCACATATAGAACTTACTTTTTTAAATGTGTATTGAAGTGACGGTGTGGCACTGCACTTTCCGTGAAATGGAACGCGCAAGAGTTCAACATTTTGCAGATCCCGGACTTTACAACGCTAAAAAGTAAGTTCCACATATGAAAATAGTGTTTCCTATGAAATGCCTAATTGGGGTGGTGAGGCTTTGGGGGGGGAGGAATTAACATTAAGACAAATTTTTTTTTAAACAATTTCCCCTTTTCCCTTCTTTTCCCTAGTTGGGACTGGATGTTTAAAACTTCCTTTTTTTATAAATGTTCTGCTGGACAGTTTTGTTTTATATAGGTCGATAAAGGATTGGAATTCCTTATCAAATGATTTTCATCTTATTTGTTCTTATAATTTAAATCAAAATTGAAGTATCATTTTATTGTTTCCACTGTATGTGACTCTTTTATTTGATTCTTTATAGAAAATGTTATTTGTGTTGTATCTGTTTTGACTCGGGTTTCCCATGAAAATGGGCATTCTAGGGATGTGGATATGGTGTACTATTCACACTTCTGGTAGTATCTTATCCCTTTAAGACGCTGACTGTACGGTCTTCAAGCTGGCTCCTCCCACCCACCTGGGTGATAACTCTCTTGGCACTGCCGTGTGACGTCAGATCTTCTTTTCCACTGGAAAAAGAAAGTTCCTTCCTTATCACTCTGTGTTGAGTAGGCCCTTTGGTTTTAAAAAAATTAATAAAACAAACAGTCTTCAAGTTGTTTTTTTTCAAATTTGTTCGAAACTCTCGGCGTGGACAACTGGAAGTCTGCACCCAGTTTCAAGAAATGCGACTGTGGGCAGAAGATGTCACAGATGGACCCGGACACCTCATGCATCTACTGGCTAGGCCACGATCACAGTCCCCAGACTTGTGGTCTTTACTGCTGTTTGTATCCTAGTATTTTGGAGGACCAGCACGCTTGACTCCTCCTTCAGTGCCCAGATAAATGGGACCCTCCTGTGCACTCGAAAGACACCAGTCGGGTGGGTGGTCTCTGTGGCTGCAGGGTCCACAGAACAATTTTGTGGACTTCAAGGAGGCAGCAGCTCAGGCAGCAGAACATGCCTCTTCAGCTTCGGCTTTTGTGTTGCTTTCCTTTGGGGCCACCTTTATGGGGGTGTTTCGGGATTTGTATCAGTCCCTTCCCACTCATGGGCAGGGCCCTCTAAGGGAACAGAATCATTTAAATTGTCAAGAAAGGAGACCAAGAAATGGTCTCTTCGATGATCGTGGGATCGTGATCGCTCCCAGGTCTCGGATTCTCATACTTCCTTGGAGGTGGAAGTTTCGACTAAGGTTGATCCTTCAGTCCAGGCTGCCGGCTCCATGGTCTCCCCGTTGAGTCTGTCGGCCGTGACTCATTTCGGCCAACCTGTCAAGATTTTTCTCGAGCCGATCGATGTGTTGTCATAGGATGAGATGGATACTTTACTCTGTGGGACTCCAGTCCTGCTTAACCACCCAGGGAGGGTCAGACCAGCTTCCTGATCCAGTCCTCTAACTCTCAGGATCCTGTTCCCTTAGAGGAGTTTCAGCTTTCGCTGACTCCCTCTCTTTCTCGCCTTCAGATTCCCTGGTGCTCGAGGTTGAGATTCCATAGCCCAGGGTCTAGCAGCCCTCGCCGACACTGGCACTCACTCTCAGCACTTGGGCAAGTGGCGCCACCGCTGTTCCTCCTCCTCTTCTTTCTCCTTGGGTGAGGAGAGGCTCCGACACAAGATGCGCTGGCGCTATAAAGAGCTAATGAGGCAACAGCTGATGCTATCTGGGGTTAAGCCGATTTCGACCCCTACCCTTGCACTTCCGTAGCTCCTCCTCTGAGGCCCCAGCCTGCTCTAGCTCGGCCTGTTTTGCCCCCCACCACCACCATTAGGGTGGAGCCACCTCCTGAGCAGCTGATGGATGGTTCCCCCCAACCCCAGAGGATTCCTGTACTAATTCCGGGCTTCCTTGTCAGCTGTCTGTCACTGTTACCAGTAGATCCCACAGGGTCAGTGGTGATTTGGGA
This sequence comes from Neoceratodus forsteri, assembly GCA_016271365.2. Lineage (NCBI taxonomy): Eukaryota > Metazoa > Chordata > Ceratodontiformes > Ceratodontidae > Neoceratodus > Neoceratodus forsteri. The sequence goes on along the minus strand of CM057451.1, from coordinate 663,813,555 downwards.
GGTCATCCGCTTTTCGGCAAATCCTCAGAGTCTGAGGACTCCTCCCTGCATTCTTGTCCGGTGGACATGGAATCGGGGGAGGATTTGTATACAGAGCACAGTCCCACTTCCTTTGGGGGCTTGCCCAGTCTCATTTCGGATTCTACTGGGATTCAAATGGTGCCTGTCCAGAAATGGGTCAAGTATCCCATAACCAAAATTCTCGACCGAGGTGACTTCCTGGCGGTTGCCTTTCTGGTCACTGAGGCCATTCTAGGATGTGGATATGATGATCTAGCCACACGTGCTGGCAGTAGCCTTTCCCTTTAAGAGCTCACTGGAACGTCTTCAAGCTGGCTTCTCCCACCCCACCCAGGTGGTAACTCCTTCAGCTCCGCCCCATGATGCTAGATCTTCCTTTCCACTGAAAGAAACAGGTTCCCTCCTTATGGTTCTTGTGCAGTAGGCCCTTTACAGTTTAAATCTTCGGATTTCCTTCCAAACCTCCACAAGGTGCTACTCAAGATCAGGAGGGACAAGGCACAGGTGATCCGGGTTGCCCCAGATTGGCCCTGCCAGTACTGATACCCAGCTCTCCTCAGCCTCAGCCACAGGCTACGGAAGCATCTTCCATTATGCCCGGACCTGCTCTCCATCAATCGGGAAAGGTACTCCATCTGGCCCGTCAGTCCCTGCACCTGACAGCCTGGTTCCTGAGTGGCTAGAGTTCCAGGCTTTGGGTCTTTCCAAAGATGTCTTCGCTGTAGTGAAGGCATCTAGAAAGAATCGACCAGGAAGTGCTATGCCTTCAAATGGAAGAGATTCTCCATTTGGTGTCAGGGCAAGGGACTGGACCCCTTGTCCTGTCCAGTGGCCAGCATTCTGGACTACCTGTGGTCCCTCTCTAAAGGGGGATTTCAGTTGATGACCCTTAAGGTGCACCTAGCAGCCATCTCTGCTTACCGGGCACGGGCTGGTCAGTGGTTGGTGGCGCAGGAGACAGTGGTCTGGCACTTTTTTAAAGGCTTAGATCACATTTCCCCTCTGGTGTGTGAACCACCATCACTGTGGGATCTGTTGCTGGTTTTGGCAAAGCTCATAGGCAAGCCATTTGAACCGATGCACAGGTGTGAGATGTCACACCTGTCATGGAAGACCACCTTCCTGGTGGCTGTCACATCAGTCAGAAGGATCAGTGAGCTTCAGGCGCTCTCGGTGGAGTCTCCTTACCTGGTCTTCCACAGGGACAAGGTTGTCCTGCGCCCCAACCCAAAGTTCCTCCTAAGGGTTGTGTCGGAGTTTCACCTGAATCGGGTGATGACTCTTCTGGTGTTCTTCCTGAATTACACTTCGGAGGCTGAACACAGTCTCCATACTCTGGTCCTGAGGCGAGCGCTCGCTTACTACAAAGAGCGCACGGTTGGAGTTCAGGGAAAGGTTCACCAGCTGTTTGTCACCTATGCTGAAGCCGCACCTGGCAGACCTGCAGCCAAGCGGACGATTGGCAGGTGGATCACTTCCTGCATTGATCTCTGCTTAGGTTGGCGAGTAGTGAGCCTCCCAGATGGCTTAGGGCTCATTCCCCCCACCATACTGCTGCTTCGGTGGCTGCTTCTAGTGATGTCGCTATCCAGGAAATCTACAGGGCTGCTACCTGGAAATCAGCATACACCTTCATTTTCCATTATCACATTAACTTAGAATCACACCAGGATGCTGGTTTTGGGGCCTCAGTTCTCCAATCCTTATTTTATAAGTAGGGTGTGTGTGCCCTGCCTCCCTCCTCCTGGAGAACTGCTAGGAGTCTGCCAGAAGTGTAGATAGAACAACATATCCACGTCCTTAGAAACACAGGTTACTCGCTTGTCACAGTTCTAGGAGTGGTATATGTTGTTCATCCACACTGACCCACCCGACCTCCCCTGGCTTCGGCGCACAGTACTGCTTCCAGCGGGCAAGATCTGTCATCATGAGGCAGAGCCAGGGTTATACCACCCAGGTGGGTGGGAGGAGACAGCTTGAAGACTTCCAGCAAGATTTAAAGGTGAAGGACAATGCCAGAAAAAGTGGATGAACATCATATACCACTCCTAGAACTATTGTTACAGGTGAGTAACCTGTGTTTCTTGGCCCCACTCTGGAGCTTTGGCAGCACCTTGCCTCCTGCCTTGTGCCATCGGTTGTGTGGCCCGAAAGTATGCGGTCCCTATGGGTTCCGTGTTGGGTTTCACCGAACATCCCTTGGCTGAGGGTTTGGTGGCCGACTCAGTCTTTCAGTGTACCGACAATGTTGGGAACATGGACAAACCTCCCGACAAAGAATCAAAGAAATTGGATCACATCATCAAAATGGTCTATGTGGCCTCTTCTCCTAGCCTTCGGCAGACGAATTTGGCTCTTTTGATGGCCCATTTTGCTCATACCATACTCAGCACTCTCGATGAGGTGCTTCATTGGCTCCTGGCTGACTTGCATACTATGGTCAATTAAGTCAGGGACCAGGGCCAAGCAGTGGCCAGACAGCAGCTCCAGATGGCCATGGACATCAGCGATTCCTGCGCTCGGTCCGTGGCTGCTGTGGTGGCTACGCACCACAGGGATTGGCTGTGAATTTCTACTTTTATTGCAGACATCCAGCACAAGTTGGCGGATGTCCCCTTCTTGGACACTGAAATGTTCTGCCGGGGATGGAAGGACACCTCCCTTGGATTGAGAAGTCCAAGGCCACTCTGGCGTGCCCAGTAATGGGTTGGGGGGTGCCTCCCCCATGCCCATCCTGTCTCTCCTGGGTCCTCACATGGGGTTTGGCTCCTCCACTTATTTTCTGCCTAGTCTGCTGTCACCACGGACAGCTGGGTCCACTAAGTGATCAAGCAGGGTCTGCTTCAAGAGTTCGAGACTTACCCACCATACCAAGCCCACACCCCATGGGAGGACATGGTGTCTGCCGACATGCTGTCAGCCCTTCGGGAAAACATTGCTTAACTCCTCCAGAAGGATGTAGTGGCTTAAGTCCCGGATCCTCCAGTAGGTCCAGAGTTTGTTTCCAGGTACTTCCTGGTTCCAGAGTGGACAGGGGCATGGCGCCCCATCTTAGATGTGCATGACCGGAACAAATTCCTTTAGTTGCTCACCTTCAGGATGGTCAGTCTCTCAGATCATTCCATCCCTGGAGCAGAACTTGTGGTTCTGCGCTTTAGATCTTCGGGATGCATTCTTCCACATTCCCATCTGTCCGTCCCACCACCGGTTCCTTCGGTTCTGAATGGAGGAGTTTCTCTATGGGTTCCAAGCCATGTCCTTCGGCCTCTCCTCTGTTCCCATGGTCTTCACCAAAAGTACTGCAGTGGTGGCAGCCTACCTGAGATGTCAAGAGGTCCGTGTCTATCCATACCTGGATGACTGGCTGATAGCAGGTCCCTCCAGGGAGGAGATGGAGTGATCCAGGGACCTGGCCCTCCAGACCTGCTTGTCCCCTGGCCTCCTGGTGAACGAGGCCAAGTTGGCGCTCATACCTTCGCGGGTGATACACTTTATCGGGGTGGAGCTGGACTCTTGCAGACCCAGAGCTCGACTCCTGGAAAATCAGGTGGAGGTTCTCTCCTCCTTTGCTCATTAATTTCAGGTTGGGCAGTTGCGCCCTGCTTGGAATTTTCTGCACTTCCTGGGATTCATGGCAGCATACACCAGCGTGATCTGTTGGGCCCGGTGGAGAATGCCCTCTCTGCAGTGGGAGCTCACCCATCAATGGTCTCAGTGCAAGGGTCTCTTCAGCCAGCCTGTCACTGACCCTGCTGATATGGGATGCCCTCCAGTGATGGTTAGTCCTGGAACATCTGCAGGAAAGAATTCCATTTGTCTGCCTAGAGCTGATGGTCACCATCATGATCATTGCCTCCCTGATGGACTGGGGTGCCCACCTGGGGAACACAAGAGTCCATGGATTCTGGACCCCCGAGGACTCCCGATGCCATATCAACCTACTGGAGCTTTGGGCAGTTCGGCTGGCGCTGACGGCCTTTGCTCTACACATTCGGAGTTGGGTCTTTATCGCATCTCAACCAGCTGAAGTCGGGGACTTCTCTAGGACCCCACAACTGGTTTCCACCTTGGCTACATACACTAAACTGCCAGCCCTTACTTATCTTATTTCAAACATATATAAAGCTATTCAAGGCACACAACCTTATAATACCCTTTATGTGTGCAGCTAAAGGGGGGAGGAATTATGACAGGAACCAGACCCTGATGTTTGGGAGAGGGGCTGCTCTGAGGAGGGCTGTGTCACCTCACCCCATGCCTGGCATGAATTTACTTGGAAGCAAGTTATCGGATACTTCAGGATGCCAGTGATCAGAGCCAGATATGGAGGGTGGCAATGCTGCATGCTGGAGAGGGTGTGGGGAGGTGACAGCCACTTTTACACATTTTATGTTGGTCTGCCCTCTATTGGCAGCTTTTCTGGCAGACATCGAGAAAGTGATGGCAGATGTCCTGCACATAGGACTTTGTCGAAGTCTGGAACTTTATCTTCTGTATCCCTACCCCAGGATAATAAAGAGTAGACACACCAAATACCTTCTGGGAATTGTGCCTGCGGAAGCCCATAAAGTTAACACTAGAAATTGGCTCACCAATCAGAGCCCAGAGATTAGTGCATGGTGACACATAGTAAATAAAATATATACGATGATTAACTGGCCTGTCGGTGCAGTGGTAGCACTACTGCCCATGATGCTGGTGCCCAGGGTTTTAGAACAAGCCTGGGTCATCAGAGGACCAGCTACGGGAGGTGAGACGAGAGTCCCATCAGGTGCTCTTCTCACTTAAAGGGGCATTGTCAGCTTTGATAGTCTATCTTGCACTATATGTCAGCAGTGTGCCTCTTGGCACACACATATCACAGATTGCCCCTAGTATGCCCTTATGTATGTGAAACTTACAGAATATTAGTAGTTTACCTGAATTTTGATTATGTGTTGCTTGCTCGGCCGTACATAAACCCCCACCAACCGGGCTTATCGCAGGAGCAAGAGACCGTCGTCTGCCACAAGCCAGCTGATCCCAAAAGTGTCATTTTGGACATCACGAGTGGAAAATGAAGTTAATCCAGTAGAGTAGCCCTTTATTAACTGCTGTTGCCATGTAGAGCCAGAAAACGAGACCAAGAGTAGAGCAAAACTTTTAAGCGGACCGAAATCCAGCATGATGCAAAGAACATATCACACTATGCATGCATGGGATTTCGTCCCATTTTAAAAGTGTTTTGCTTTCCTCTCGTGCTCGGTTTTGGCGCCATATGGCAATGGCAGTTAATAAAGGGCTACTGTACTGGATTCATTTAATTTTCAACTCAAGAATGTCCAAAATGACACTTTGGGGATCTCAGCTTGTGGCAGACACGTGGTCTCGTCTTGCGTATGCTTCCAGTTAGTAGGGGAGGTTGTCGGGTCGTGCGAGCAACACATAATTCAAAATTCAGGTAAACTACTAATATTCTGTAAGTTTCACATACATAAGGGCATACTAGGGGCAATCTGTGATATGTGTGTGCCAAGAGGCACACTGCTGACATATAGTGCAAGATAGACTATCAAAGCTGACAGCGTCCCTTTAAGGGAGGGAGAGTGTTCATGCTCTGCTGCCCTACTGCCCTCTGGGTGACTACAGGGAGTAGGTACAGGAGCCAACATATTTAGGGAAGGGGGACACTGATGTGCTCCACCACATGTGCACACCACTTGCATGCAAGTGTCGGATCGCAGTTTCAGCATCTAGGGGGCGTGTGGAAAATCCACGAACCACTGCAGGGTGACATTCACCCCTCAGTGCAGGCCCCACACCATCAACAGTGGCTGTCTGTTGATCAGCTTCAGTTCTCCACTCGGGGATAGCCGCCCCTGCCCTGGATGTAAGCCGGGGTGCACTTGATGGTAGAGGTAAGTCCTGGAGAAGGTAGGTGACGGGGCTGGGTGATGTGGTAGGACAGTTGTAGGCCAGTTGGTTACAGACAATAAAGCATACTAACTGAAAAAAACAAAAACAAAAAAAAACAGCATATACTGTATGTATCAATATATCTGGAGAGGATTACCCATAGCTTAAATGACAGGTCAGAAGCATTTTCATCCAGGTGGAATGCATAGATAATCTGTGTTATTTAGCATGACCCAACATTTGTGCCTTATCCAGGGGATAATTAGGAGGGGAGGATACATGGAGAAGGGGAAATGGACTGGAGGGATTTGGGGGATCCAGTCTGAGTCTCCTACCCCACGGAGACTCCCAAATGGGCAGTCATTTATTAGAATTTTGAACCTACTGGGGTTCCATGTTCTCTTCACTGCTGAACCGAGGAGAGGTCGGGGACTTGGACCTTCTTTAATTATTGACACTGTTGCCTGTGATAACCTGATGTATCCTACTGTATGGCTTTTCGTACTGGATACGTATGTAATGCACATATTTTTCAATAACCAGATAATTACAACAACAACAAGAAATCGCTCTTGGCAGCAATGTTGGCCATTTCACATAAGGCCAAGGTTGACATGAGCAAGGGCTTTTTGAAAATTGACAGGGCAGTGGGAGCGGGCGGAGTTTGCACTGCTGTCACCCCTGCTTTACATGTCCTGTGGTTTAATGGAGGATTTCAATCTTTAGTACTGTCAAACTGAAAACATTTGCAAATGTTACTCCGCTCCACCATTAGGACTAGAGCAGACAAGAGTCATTTTCATTGTTTGTATTAAGGATACATAATTAAGTTAGATTTTTGGAGTCCACCATGCAAAGATAACTTGATAAAATAAGTTATAACAAGAAATAAACATAGTAAGTTGCATACATACGGTTAATACAAATTTAAATAATTTATTATATAGATGAATAAACCAGAACATTAAAATAAATACAGCAAATTAAAGAGAAAGGGAGTGAGCTAAAGAGATTTTTTCTAGTTTACTGCAAAAAATTCAGAGTTGGCACCAGCAGAATTGAGTTACATAAAATACATAAATAAACCGAGTTTCACCTGTTTTTCATTACCAATGACATTTTGATTAAAATAGGATCTTTTCTGCTTAGACTTCATCTGTTACCCTTGCTTATTCCTGCTGTGAACTCACAATAATCTGCTTATGACATCATAACCTTTTGTCACGGAAATGATTCTGATGTCATAAGCAGGATTCAGATTTTAGGGCAGGAAAAGCAGGTGGAACAGATGAGGACTAAGGGGCAAGAAGGTAGCTTTCATGCACATGTCTTTGGTAATAAAGTTATCCTGAATTTCACATTTTTATAGAGTTTGGAAATTTGAGTCCGACCCTTGCCAACTGTCGCTGTTTTGCAGGAAACTAGAAAATCACTTCAGTAAATCACTTGGTGACCAGATTCTTGAATGGAATTTTTAAATTCAGTAGTCACAGTGATGATGACAGGAAGACAGTTCCAAAGGAAGGGTCAGAAAACATAAGAGGCTTGACTATGCTGAGTCGTTAGGCTCAGTAAGCTGCAGAAAAATCAGCGGATCAAAGGTTTTAGAGATGGATACGCCTAAGAATTCTAGAAGTTAAATAACATGGAGTCATCCTCTTTAACGCGCTTTAGAGAAAACAGTAACTTTTGCAGGGCACATCTAGTTTTCAAAAATAACCATTTCAATTTTTTGTATAGTATACTGCGAAGAGTGTCATAAGGACACTCTAAATCATTCTAACCAACTGGACAGTATATCAAGTTCACAAAGGACAGCTTGGGAGGCAGTGTCGCAGAATAGCTCTGTGTAGACAAAAGAGGGAAGAATAAGGGACTCAATAATTATAGATCTAATTCCCAATAGTAGGGAGTCTTTATTTGTAATCAGTATTTGATTTTTGGTTGTAGATTTTCTTTCTTATTGATTTTTTATCCCCTCTCCCTGCCCTCACCTTCATAGATGTACCCTGTTCAGGCAATTTATGCCATCATTCTGATGGCAGGGGGTTTAACTTCCCTCTGTCCTCCCTCAAGCCCCTCTCCTGCCCTTGGCATGAGTTTTGCCCAGTCAGACTCCACCATCGGCAGACAGAGCAATCTCCCTTGGGCCACCCATGGGGATGCTGCATGCCAGAACCCGACTCCTGTCCTTTCTAGCCGAGGCATGCTGCCCACTGGCTTCATACAGCCTGGCCTTCTTCCTGATGTGGCGGCCCAGATCCCCTCCGAAACCCAGGTTGCCTGCACGGCAGCGTGATGCGTTGCTGTGGGTGGCCATGGTCCTAGCTTTTTCAACAAAGTCTAACATGAATGTTAATGCTACAAAGGGAGGATCCCTTTCAGTCTTAGTCTGTATTTAGTACCTGTTAATACTGTACAAAAAAAGTGTTGTAAGTTGTCAAAACCCCCTTTGTAGGGCAGTTTGAAGAGTCTGGATTGAAGCATCAGAGGCATAGAGCACTGTATAATCTCCACAGAGTGGGCACTTTATGCCTCCCAGAACATTCGTATACAAAGAAAATAAAACCAAGCCCAAAAGAGAGTCCTTTAACATTCCTTTGCAGCGTCAGTTACATAGATACATACCTACATACATAGACAGTGTCGGCAGATAAGGGCCTATGGCCCACCCTGTCTGCCAATTTGAGCTTGTAAGTTCAGTTTGTTTTCCTAGAAGTCTGTTGCACCTTACCCCTGACCTCCAGAATTCCTTTATGTCTATCCCATGCATTCTTAAATCCCGTGATTGTTTCAGCCCCACCACTTCCTCTGGCAGGGTGTTCCACTTGTCCACCACTTCGCTCTGTGAAGAAATTCTTTCTTATGTTTCTCTGAATCGTCCTCCTCCAACTTCATCCCATGCCCTCTAGTCCTGGACCATCTTTTCGCTAAAAATAGTGTTTTCCTGCACCTGTTCCTCCCTGTGAGATACTTGTATGTCTCTATCATATCCCCTCTCTCCCTCCTCTCCTCCAGGGAGTACATGTTCAGTTCCTTCAACCTGTCTTCATAGGACTTGTGATGCAATCCATGCACCATCTTTGTTGCCCTCCTCTGAACCTTCTCTACCCTGTCTATGTCCTTACGTAGGTATGGTCTCCAGAACTGTACACTGTACTCCAGGTGGGGCCTCACTACAGTTAATTATTAAGGGTAGTTGATTGGGACTACACCACTGACCAAAACTTTTTGAGGCAGTGAAGACAAATGGATTCTAAACCAGGCTAAAACTGGATTCTCAGGTTAAAATAGGCCAACCAGTGCAATAGCAATTGATGACCCACCATGTGGAAAGCCCTATATACTGTAAGTCAACAGAAATTTCACCACTATAACGTATTTACCTTTGGCAATGTTGCTATCATCCAGGACTCTTGATACAGTGGCATTAGTCCTATGAATCTCCTACTCACTCTTAGAGCAAAGAAGACAAGTGAAGGTTTCCTGACAATGTTTTCCAGTGGAATGCCCCACCCTGACTACGTCACTGCTTCTTGACAAAGGATATCACCCCAGAGTACGTAAGAGTCAGTATTTAAAACACTTGCACCGTTCAGGGGAGCAGCAAGGGCAAGAAGAAAAGATCCAACCCTTAAAAAATGAATTCTTTACGCTTCCGATCTCCAGTCCCCTTATACTCTTGAGACTAAATTGAAGTCCTGTGATATATGCTTAGCTTCAGGACTACAACAAAATCAGCAGCCAACAAATAAGAACTTTAAAAAGCACATTCTAATAGTAGAATCAGTCAGTTAAATCTTCCATAGCTGCAGCCCATAGCTGACGTCAGAGCAATGCAAAATGTCAGGAAGGGGAACAGCAAGATCAGTCAGGTCTATTAATGACAAACACAAATAACTGACAGCACAGCTTCACAGTGGAGAGGTCCATGTCAAACAGCCTTCACAGATTTCTTTGACTGGATAATTAGGGATGTAGATCAGGGGAAGGCAGTGGATGTGGCCTGTGTGGACTTCATTAAGGCCTCTGACACTGTACCACACAGGAGGCTGATAAAAGAACCGTACTAGCCTGGAGGTGGGGAGAAGGTGGTGAGCTGGGTATCTAACTGGTTGAAAGATAGGATACAGAGGATGGTGGTACACAGCAGTCATTTAGAGAACAAGAAAGTGACCAGTGGAGTACCACAATAAGTGACATTACTGTGGAACTGGAGAGGAAGATGTGTCTATTTGTGGAACAGAGTGAACACCTAGGAGGCACAGAAAGAATGCAGAAGGAACTGGGAGAACTAGAGGAGTGGTTTGGGGAGTGGCAGCTGAGTTTCAATGCCAAACAGTGCATGTACCCAGGGAGAGGAAACCTGGGGGCTGTATATATGATGGGGGAGGGTACGTACAGTTACCATTAGATCTTGGAGTCCTCATTTTTGATATTATCCAGGTGACAGGGCAGTGTGACAAGGGAGTAGGCAAGGCAAGCTGGATGCTGGGATGCATAGGGATGGGGATGTCTAGCAGGAGAAAGGATGTGGTGTTTCCTCTGTATTGCACACTTGTGAGATCCCAGCTGGAGAACTGTGTCCATTTCTGGAGGCCGCACCTCCCCAAGCACATCAACAGTGATATGAGAAGCCATATGTGGAGGGGCGAGGTATCTCAACATGTACTTCTTGGAGAAGAGGAGAGTAAGAGGGTACATGTTTGAGACCTGTAAGTACCTCATGGGTGTGAACAAGGTGCAGGGGGGAGTCTATCACGGGAGGAGCACCAGAACATGGGGACATACCATGAAGCTTGGTGTGTGGGAGTTTAAGAAGGATGTGAGGAAATACTGCTTCGTAGAAAAGTCGTGGTTGATGCCTACAACAGCTTGCTAGAAGAGTTGATGAGGCAAAGACAGTGGGGAGTTTCAGCATGCGTGGGATAGGCACATGGGTAATAAGTAGCGGTAAGGGAGTAGGGAAGGACACTTGTGACCAAGTAGGGTCCTGAGTGTAGTAATATACAAGGAAAATAGGGCAGACGAGATGTGCCTACCAATCCTTTTCTGCCTACACATTATATGTTTCTATAAACAGTAAGTAAAAAAAATTGTTTCTACACAGAGTCTCATAAAATGGGGACACTCCCACGCTTTGGTGTGTAGGGATTTATATGTGAGTGTTCCCCTGTAACTGAGCAGCAATTGAGAAAAATCAAAAAGATTGACATAAAGGTGATAGTGGAGAGTATCGGACCAGCGCTACGCTAGTAGCGTAAAACTTTTGTGAATATGGTGCGTGCTTGCGCTTACTGTTGATATTGTGTCAATTTGAGTTGGGGGGCTCTACCTTCCCCCCACACACCCCTTTTTTTAACGGGGGGGGGTGTTGGGACTGAAGCTTGCCAACTCAAATAAACTACTAAAAATAACCCGACTGATTTAAGACAGTAGCGTAACTTGCTCCCATGCTAATAGCGTAAGTCCATTGATGGTCCGATACACTCCACTATCTCCGACATAATTTAGTTACACAGATCCATGTTAAAACAAAATGTATTTATTTATTTAAAATTTATTAACCAGGAAAGGTCCAGTGAGCCTAGGCTTGTTTCCAGGTATGACCCGGAGGTAAGTACACAGAAAGGAGGTTACAGGCAGTAGCATATTCAAGATCATACAAAAGCAAGTACAATACAACAAAATAAAGTACAACATAATACAGTACTCTGGTATGTTACATACAATCAAGGCAGTGGGATTACAGCAATGAGCAACAGTCATACATAGAAACATAGACTTTGACGGCAGATAAGGACCACTTGGTCCACCCAGTTTGCCCATTTCCCTACCTATTGGATAAGCTGCAGATTCTAGTTAACCAACAGCCTACTTCCTGTAGCACCCCACTATAATTGCCTTATGTCTGTCCCATGCATGTTTGAATTCCCCCACTGTTTTAGACCCCACAGCCTCTCTAGGAAGGCGGTTCCATGCGTCCACCACTCTCTCCGTGAAAAAGAATTTCCTCACATTACCCCTAGGCCGTCCCCCCGCTATCTTTAAATTGTGCCCCCTTGTTCTTATACATCTCTTTTTCTGAAAGATGCTACCCTCCTGGACTTTGTTGATTCCCTTGAGGTACTTAAAAGTTTCTATCATATCCCCCCATCCCTCCTTTCATCAAGCGTATACATACAGTATTAAGCTCTCTCAGTCTCTCTTCATATGGTTTCTGATGTAGACCCTGCACCATTTTAGTTGCCCTCCTCTGGACTGCTTCCATCCTGTCTATGTCCTTGTGTAGATGAGGTCTCCAGAACTACACGCAGTACTCCAGATGGGGTCTCACCAACTGTCTGTACAGAGGGATAACCACTTCCCTTTTTCTACTTGTGATGCCCCTTCCTGTGCATCCCAGTATCCCCCTGGCTCTCCTTACCGACTTCTCACATTGCTTACCCACCTTTAGGTCATCTGATATGACTACCCCCAGGTCCCTTTCCATTATTGTTTCTCCTGGATTTTTATTTCCCAGGTGCATTACTTTGCACTTTTTTGCATTGAATCTAAGTTGCCATATGTCTGACCAGTCCTCCAACCTTGCCAAGTCCCTTCTCTTCCTTTCTACCGCCCCTTGTGTATCAACTCTGTTACATATCTTTGTGTCATCTGCAAAGAGGCATACCTTTCCTTCCAGACCCTCTGCAATGTCACCTATAAAGACGTTAGAGGACTGGACCCAGTACTGAGCCCTGAGGTACTCCACTAGTAACCCTCCTTTCTTCGGAATGTGTTCTATTCACTGTTACTTTCTGTGTCCTGTTGTGCAGCCAGTTTGCTACCCAGGCTACTACCCTGGGGTCCACTCCCAGGCTGGCTAACTTGATTATTAATCTTTTGTGCGGGACTGTGTCAAATGCCTTGCTAAAGTCTAGGTAGGCCATATCTATAGCCCCTCCCTGGTCTATTACTTTGGCCACCCAGTCAAAGAAATCGATTAGATTCATCTGACATGACCTTCCTGCTGTGAATCCATGCTGCTTTGGGTCCTGTGCCCCGCTGGCCTCTAGGTACTCAACAGTTCTATCTTTCAGAAGTGATTCCATCATTTTCCCCACCACTGAGGTCAAACTAACAGGTCTATAGTTTCCTGGTTCTGCCTTGCTCCCACTTTTGTGAAAGGGAATCGCATCTGCCCTCATCCAGTCCTCAGGTACCACCCCATCCACCCATGATTTGTTAAAAAGTGTGGTCAGTGGTGTCACTAGCTCCTCCCTTAAGTTCTTTTAGGATTCTAGGGTAAATCGCGTCAGGCCCCATTGCTTTGTCCACCTTGAGTTTTAGGAGTTTTTTCAGGACTCTTTCTTCTCGGGCCTTGATGCCGACAGGCTTAGATTGCTGGCCCATTATGATGGCTACCAATCAGAAATCACTCGTAAGAAGGCAGAATTCCTGTCCAGAGAGATTTCTGCTGCAAAGAATCGACCGGCTCAGCTTTTCCGGACTGTGGACAGACTGTGCAATCCAGTCTGTCTTCAGCCTAGAGAAGCCTTTTCTCAGCTTAGATGCGAGGAGTTCGCTCGCTTCTTTGCAGATAAGGTTACCAGCATCAGGTCCGACCTCTCCTACGGGGGATTGTGGTGGACGACTGGTGGTATCTGATCCTCGGCCTGTCTGGTTAGATTTTCACCGCCCGGAATTCGTGGACATTGTGAAGATCATCCAAACAATGCGACCGACTAGTTGTAGTTTGGATCCGGGTCCTACATCGCTGTTAGTAGGTTGTGTAGAAGTTATCTACCCAATCCTTGCTGACATTATCTGGAAATCGTTGGAGAGGGGGGTTTTTCCTGACCCCCTTAAAGAGGCAGTAGTTCGACCACTCCTAAAAAAATCCTCCTTGGACCCAGACTGTCTAGCTAACTACCGGCCTATCTCTAACCTGCCATTTGTTGGTAAGGTTATTGAAAAGGCAGTTACATTGCAATTGGATGATCATCTTACTTCTCATAATGTCTATGATACTCTCCAGTCTGGCTTCAGGAAAAGGCATAGTACTGAGACTGCCCTTGTTTGGGTATTGAGCGACCTCCTAATGGCCAGAGATCGAAAGGCTTGTACCATTCTGGTCCTTCTTGATCTTTCTGCTGCATTTGACACTGTAGAACATGGGGTGCTACTGGAGCGATTGCGGGTCTTTTGTGGGCTGTCTGGTACAGTCCACAAGTGGTTTTGTTCTTACCTCACTGGCAGGTCTCAGAGAGTTGTCACTGGAATTTATTCCTCTGACGCCTTCTCCCTGCCGTGTGGGGTACCACAGGGCTCCATTTTAGCTCCCATGTTGTTTGCAGTGTATATGCTGCCATTGGGAGAAATCATCAGGAGATACAGTTTGTTTTCACTGCTGTGCAGATGATACTCAGCTGTACCTGTCCTTTCTCCCCAATCAGAGTGATGCACTCTCTGTACTTAATAACTGCCTGGATGAGATCAGAATTTGGATGAGTTCGAGCTGGTTGAGACTTAATCCGGATAAGACTGAGGTATTGGTTGTGGATCCAGGTCGTCCTGGGGGTTTGGGTGTTGGACAGCCATCGGGTTTATTACTTGGTGGCGTACCACTCTCTACCTCTCGACAGGTGCGAAATCTGGGCGTTATTTTTGATGATGGTCTGACCCTGAAATCCCAGGTGTCAGCTGTTGTCAAATCCTCTTTTTACCATCTGAGGAATATCGCCCAGGTGAAACATCTGATTCCCCGGGAGGACCTTCCAACTTTGGTCCACGCCTTTGTTACTACCCGTCTGGACTACTGCAATTCCCTCTACCTAGGGCTACCAGGGTCGATATCCGCCGCCTTCAGCTGAGTGCAGAACACTGCAGCCAGGCTTTTGACTGGGACTCTTAGAACCAGTCACATGCATAAGTGCTTGCGAACTGCACTGGCTGCCTGTTCGGTGGCGGATCACCTTTAAGGTTGGTTTACTAACCTTTAAAGCCCTACACGACCAGGGACCCGGTTACCTGAAAGATCTTCTGGCTCCCTATTGCCCCCTCCGTCCTCTCCGCTCCGCCAGTGAGGGATTGCTAGAGATTCCCAGGGTTCGTTTGAAGTTATCGGGATCTCGTGCCTTTGCCTTTTCGGCTCCAACCCTGTGGAATTCTCTACCTCGCTGGTTAAGAGAATGCCCGACCGTTGACAGTTTTAAAATTGCTTTAAAGACATATCTTTTTACCCTGGTTTATTCTTTATAGTTATGGTTGTTTAATGCTTGGATTTTGCTGTTCTATTTATTTTTGTACGGCGCCTTGATTTCGAAAGGCGCTTTATAAATAAACATGACTTGACTTGACTTGACTTCTGTAAATGGACTGGCGTCAACCCCACTATCCAGAGTGCTTCTGTTGTTTGGTTTAGGTAACTCCTCTTACATACATAGACAGTGTCGGCAGATAAGGGCCTATGGCCCACCCAGTCTGCCCATTTGAGCTTGTAAGTTCAGTTTATGTTTTCCTAGAAGTCTGTTGCCCCTTACCCCTGACCTACAGAATTCCTTTATGTCTATCCCATGCATTCTTAAATCCCGTGATTGTTTCAGCCCCCACCACTTCCTCTGGCAGGGTGTTCCACTTGTCCACCACCCGTTCTGTGAAGAAATTCTTCCTCATGTTTCCTCTGAATCGTCCTCCCTCCAACTTCATCCCATGCCCTCTAGTCCTGGAACATCTTTTTCGCTTAAAAATAGTGTATTCCTGCACCCTGTTCCTCCCTGTAAGATACTTGTATGTCTCTATCATATCCCCTCTCTCCCTCCTCTCCTCCAGGGAGTACATGTTCAGTTCCTTCAGCCTGTCTTCATAGGACTTGTGATGCAATCCATGCACCATCTTTGTTGCCCTCCTCTGAACCTTCTCTACCCTGTCTATGAGTACTGAGCAAAAGTATTCATTCAGTATCTCTGCCTTTTCACTGTCTCCCTCTGCCCACCTCCTCTCTCCTTTATTAATCTTCACTATCCCTCCCTTAACCTTTCTATGCTCCCTAATGTACCTGTA
Source organism: Neoceratodus forsteri (assembly GCA_016271365.2). NCBI lineage: Eukaryota > Metazoa > Chordata > Ceratodontiformes > Ceratodontidae > Neoceratodus > Neoceratodus forsteri. Next base: position 663,797,595 of record CM057451.1, on the reverse strand, counting down.
AAAGGTTTCATCCCCCTTCTTAACTGAGTTGGCTATCTTTTCCTCGGTTTGGGCCTTTGCTTTTCTGACTGCCTTTCCCCCACTTTCTGCTTTAATTGATACATTTCCCTGTCATGCTCCTTCTGTGATTCCTTATACTTTTTGAATGCAGCCTTTTTCTCCTTAACCTTCCCTGACACCTCTTTTGAGAACCATAGTGTTTTTTTTATTCCGCTTTGTTTTCTTTCTTTGTTTCACACAAAGGCTTGTTGCCTCCATGATGGCAGTTTTGATTTTTCTTCATTGTTCTTTCACCCCTCTCTTCTGGCCATTTGCTAATGCATTCCTCAGGTGTTCACCCATTATGCCAAGGTCATCCCTTGTAAAGTCCAGTATCCTTGTCTTTGTATGGCTTGTCTCCATGGTTGTGTTTATTGTGAAGCACACTGTGCAGTGGTCGCTTGTTCCCAGATGTCTACTGACTTTTAAATTGGTGATCCTCTCTCCATTTGAGAGTACCAGGTCTAATGCTGCCTCCCGAGTGGGTTCCACCACTAGCTCTTTAAGGCATGCCCCCTGTAGGGTATCGAGAATGACCCTGCACTTGCATGTGGCTGCAGTACATGTCGTCCAGTTAACATCTGGCATATTCAGGTCCCCCATCAACAGTATCTCCCGGTTTTCAGCCATTTTGAGAATGTCCTCTATCATTTTCTTGTCCATTTCCTCCCCTTGAGATGGGGGTCTGTATACAACCCCTGTGCGGATTGTGATGCCATTCCCTGTCTCCAAGGTGACCCAGAGTGCCTCTTGTCCTCCCCTTTTACTTTTTAGTTCTGTAGCTTTGATCTCTTCCCTTATGTAGAGAGCTACTCCACCTTTTCTTTTACCTTCCCTGTCCCTTCTATAGATTGTGTACCCTGGTATGTTCACATCCCAGTCATGGCTTTCCGTGTACCATGTTTCTGTGACCGCCACAATATCCAAGTGTTCCTCTTCCATTAGGGCTACTAGCTCAGGAAGCTTGTTTCCGAGACTACAGGCATTGGTACTCATTGCCCTCCATTTAATGTTGGCTTTATCCTTTTTTACCCCATCCCTGCTCTTATTGCCCTTGTCTGTTTTTCCATTTACCCCTGTCCTGCCCTCTGTCAAGCTCTGTACCTCAGTGTTTACCCTACTACTGCCATGTTTTGTGGGGAGGCTTGAACTTTCCTGCTTCCTATCAGCACCTGCCCCCTTGGCTAGTTTAAAAACTTGCCAAGGAAGCATTTAAACCTGTCACCTAAGAGCTTGTTTCCCTTCCTGGACAGATGCAGACCATCATGCCAGTATAGATCTTCGTCTCTCCAGGTGGACCCCAGTCCCCAATAAAGCCAAAGCCCTGTGCTCTGCACCAGTTTTGCAACCATTCATTAAACTGCATGGTGTGCAGTACCCTAGCCTCACCCCTGCCATAGACTAGCAGCACCTCTGAGAAGGTTACCGTGCTTGCTATCTGTCTAAGCCCCCCAACTCCACAAATTCATCCTGCACTGCACTGATCTCATGCCTAGCTAGGTCATTTGTCCCAAGGTGGACAGTGATATCTAGTTCCCTCTCCTGTGATGCTGCTTCTGCAATCCTGAGGATTTGCTTCCTGTCCCTCCAAGCCATGGCACCAGGCAGGCACCTTACTTCCCTCTCCTCTCCTCTCCCTTCCCCAGGTCTACACCCCTAAGAATTGAGTCCCCTATCAGAAGCTGTTTCCTTCCCCTGTGGTGTCCCTTGCTACCCTTTTGTGGGTCTTCCTTGTGGATGTCCCCAGCATTCTTCTTGGTCTCCACTGAGGGTGTCATCATAGAGGAACCTTGATTTGCCAGACTGACATATGATTTGTGTAGAGGTACAACTAGGGGGCTACACCTCTGTTCCATCACCCTCAACCTCCCAGAACCCACTGTGGTCCAACTGCTCTTCACACTTGGCAACCTCTGAGGCAGTGGCTGTGGAACTGGTGCTCTTTGGGTGGGGGAGGCCTCCTTAGTCCTTGCCAGTTCAGCCTGGAGGTGGGCAACCTCCTCCCTCAGAGCTGACAGTTGTCTGCAAATAGGGCAGCAATGCAGGTTACAGAATGTCTCCCGGAAAACTGCTGCCCCACAGCCAGTGCATTGCACCACTCCCCACATGTCCCTCTTCCTTATGATATACAATGAGTAATATATAAAGTATCGATTTTTTTTTTTTTTTTTTTTTTGTGTGTACCTACCCTTTATGCACTGTGCTGGGTTATTAAGAATGACAGTTCTGCCCCAAGACCTGTTGAAGAAGTGATGTCAGAACCTTGTCTATAAAGGAAATGCCATGCCTGGGGTGGGTGGGGTAAGGGGAAGGGTGGGTAGGTAGGCCACAAGCACTGGTGACTGTTAGAAACAATCAAATACACCACTGCTTCACCACCCTAGTGAGTACTGCCCTTTATAGTAATTCAACCAACACCACAATTTACTAGACCACTGCTCCTACACAAACCACTCTACTGAGTCCAGGGATAAAAATGAACTCACTCCTCAGCCAGCAGGACACTTCTAAAATGTTGCACAAATATGCTTCCAAATCCTAGTTCTCAAGCACGGGAATCGAGCAACTTCAGTTGTAATTCACCACCTCTGGTTATAAAATTACTACACTTTAATGGAATCCTGCAATTCTCTTTTTAATGCCAATAAGACAAACTGAAACTTTCTGCAGAAAGCGTAGCTTACCTTCCTAACAAGTCCCCAACAATATTGTCTTACCAGGTTCCCAGTTCCTCAAATGCCTTCTAGTTTGTTCTCTGCAGTATAGCAAGTTTCTCAACCTCAAATGGAAGCAGGCAAGATAAAATAGAACAGAAAGCAATAAGATAAAACAGTAAAATCCAGTGAGATACTATATGCAATACACTGTGCGTCGATCTACACCAGAACTGTATAAAGGACACAAAAGTTTAGTCAGAACTGCATACCGGGACTGAAGTACGGAATGGGCACAGTCTGAACTGCCAAAGACATTTTGATCACACGTACTTTGGTGTAGAAGCCATGATGTGATGCTGTATAGGAGTGCCTGTGTCAGCTGGTACTTTTGTAACCCCATGGTGCACATCAGTGTCTCCGGTTCACTCTTTCTCCATACAGTTTGCCCTGTTCCATTCATGGTAGCCTCCTTTTCTGTGACACAACAAAGGAATTAGCATAGCCTTTTTCTGTTGACAAATGCTGTCATTGGCAAAACGAGGGCCGTTTGTATTTCAGTGAATTAAATCCCATATTGTTTCCCTTTTCCTTATGCTCACTTTCCATGAGACTAGGGCCTTTCTTCTTAAAGACATTTACCTTCCAAATAGCAAACACAGATGGCATTTTGTTGCCCTAGCACTCTTGTAGTATTTAAATGAGTATGGGCATACCTCTCAACTCTCCCGCATCCCAAATCTGGTACAAGGGGACAAATAAATAACACATTTTAACATGAATGCTATCAGCCCAAAACAAATGTGATGAGGTCCTGAGAATTCAATTAAGAAGTATGGTTAGCAAAATAGTTGTTTCTGCACTTAACATTTTTTTATTTTTTTTTTAATGTTATTTTTTAGAGCCTGAGAAGCCCTGCCCACTGTGCTGCTAGGTAACATATCCCAATAACCCCTACGGTTGATCTTCTGATGACACCTGGTTCAGGACTTCGCCACTGGGGTCATGCATGTGTTGCATCTGTTTCTAAGTATTAAAGACATGATCACTGTACATTTCAGCACTGACCCTGCTAGTACTGATCTCCCTCTTCAAGGGCTCAGGTGTATAGTGGCCAGTTAGTTGCTGTTGCCCAGTCACTCATTCCTATCCCAGTCCTGGCCAGTGCTTCACTCCATGACTGCCTGATTCTGCTTCTCTCTCTAAAGCAACTGCACTCCCCGATTCCCGAGGCATGACTGCAGGACAGTGACTCTGTGAAAACCACGGTGCTGGGCTGGTGCAGGAGAGAATGGGTGGCCAGCCCACCAGCAGAAGCAAAAGAACAGGAATCTCCTCAAATGCAGTCAAAAACTCTTCAGCAGTATATAATATCTAGAGCATTTGTTGTGCAATCAGATAGAAACGTGAGAGAGCAGGCTGAGCATTTATTGTGCAGTCAGATAGAAAAGTGAGAGAGCAGGCTACCTGCATGCCACTGAATCACAATTCAGTGGCACGCAACTAGCCTGCTCCCACTTTTTTTTTCTACTTGATTGCACAATTTTCCTTCAAGACATGGTTTGCCTCGTTCCCACACGGACTGGGCTGGAGATCAGGTAGGATCTGCAGTGATACTGTAGGCAGGGAAAAGTGGGCAGTCTAGTTGGTCGAAGCAGTCCTTATCTGCTTGCGAATTCTGTTTCTTTGTTACACACGATTTTGGCTGGCCGTGCCCCATATCCTGGGCTGTGGTTGTCACCACATCAAACTGTTGACCTGACTAAATTCACTGGACCTCAATCTCCCTTGGGTCACTGCCAAATATTTACCTGGTCTCTGGTCATCCAACCTACTGTTTTTATTTATTTATTTATTTTATTTTAGGTATATAGCCCAGTAGGCAAACAGATGGAGCCTCCTGCTGTGACTTACCAACACTGTTGCTGCAAAACAAAATGGTTATATTAAATGCACGCTGAAAATAGAAAATAGAGTTAAAAATCTACGTTTCGACCTTAGGTCTTCTTCAGGAAATATCTAAAGAGAAAAAACAAGTTAGTGTAGAGTCTACAGGGTCTACACTAGCATTTCTCTTTAGATATTTCTGAAAGAACCTAGTCGCAATAATTTAACTCTATTTCAGCGTGATTCTTCATTTTAGTTTCCTAGACTCACATGCTGACGCAGCGCCTTGTCTTTGTTTTTTTACAACACTGTTGCTGTGCCAGTCTCTGACTTGACTATGCTAGTCTTGCCCCAGGTGTTACGACTGTTCTTCAGTCAACTTCTTCACCACTCCCCTCTTATTCAGCACTCCCACCTCCTTGGGTCAGCTCTGGCTGCATTGTGCTCTCCCGTATTTGTACTTAAGTTCTGAGTTATGCTGGCAGTCTGTGGTTACTGTACTAGGGTGTTCTCTGGCTACTCCTGTTTTCTCTCAAACAGAAGTCTGTGCTGAAGGTCATGATGGCAGTGCAGTTATGTCTGTATTGTTGGGGCCCTTGTGGACCACCAGAAATATGAACATTCGAACATATGACAAAGCCAGCAGAATAAGGCCATTAAGTCTGTCAAATCTGCTCCTATTGCAGGGTTCTCGGTGTTAGCTGCTGACGCTGCCCCCCTGACCAGCACCTCCCCTCCATCCACCCACTCTTAACCCTTATTTTCCCTTTAACTCTATCCCAGCCCCACTTAGAAATTATTTAGCGATATATATTTTGTGTCCCAGCCAGCTGCAGTTCTTGGATATACCCTGTTAATGCCTGCTCTGTCAGTTAGACGGCAACTTGTATTTTCTCCCATTTATTTTGGCTTCCCACCACCCTGTGATGTGCACTAGCCTACTATTGGCTTTGGTCGATGCATTGTGCTTTGGATGCAGGCACCACCCCTATGTGGGAGTAGGATCCACAACCCACCGTAAGAGGCCTCTGCTTCGCTGGATGCCCACTATCTCCTACACTGTGCTGACTCTCCAGCCCTGGCTGCCATGACTCCAGTCCGCCCCCGAGTTCATTACCAAACCCAGGTAACTGGCACAGAAGTGCATTATGCTTCTGCTGGGCCATTGGGCTGCCCCAAAATAGATTTTTAGCTGCGTGGCTGTGCTCCTGCTGCTGCTATGCTGCTGCACTGTGCTATTTATTACTTGAAATGTCATACTTCTATTGTAAACAACCTCTTCATCTTATTTCCCCTTCCCCCATGGTTGCACCTGGAAAGGAGCTCCAGCTAAGTGTGCCTCTCCTGGTTACCATTTTAAATAAATAAATAATTAACAAACAACATGTTTACCCCCCTTCCCCGCACTTTCCAAGTGGCTGATTCTAAGCCCGTCTATGGCTCATGTACCACTAAGAGTAGAACATATGCAAAATGACTGAAGGTACTCAGAGAGGCTCAGCATAACTAAACTTGATTGTGATGGGCAGCAGCAGTGCCAGGGTCCACTGTTCCACCAGACCACACATTCCTGTCGGCCACATGACTTGCATACTGCTACCTGGCCTTGCACGTGCAAACCACTGGTGTCACTCTGTACCTCTCTACCCCTTGCTCCCACTCACGCTCTTTACATGGCTGCCTCAGGCCAAGGAAGGATGTCCTCTCCAGAGATCCTGATATTGCTCTTTCCTCTTATGCTCCAGAGATCTCTCTTTGGCCACATGTGCTGTGGCTACCACTCTGCTTTCACGGGCATTGTACAGGAAGTTCTGCATTGCTGCTGTCCTGAATAACTTTGGCGGGGGGCGGTGATGGATATCGGTCACCTGTGCATTCCAAGCTATCCCCTCGGGGCACTAGCAGCATTGCTGCTCACCACACCTTTTATCAAGGTATGGAAATAATCCTGGATTGCTGGAGGGCCAGCTGGGATATAAGGCATGAATGTCACAGAATGTGCTCACCTCCAGTTTAGGAGGCTGTTTCTGCCACACTAGCATCACCTGGGGTACAATTGGTGCTTCAGGCAGGGCAGCTGTGGGAAGGGAGGTGCAAGACTTTACTCTGTATATGCCTGTTGCATGCCCTTGTGAAAACACATTTATGCTGGCATCTCTGCGAAGAGAGAAACCGCAGAAAACCACCTGACCAGTTGGTGGTGGTGGTGATGGAATTAGTGGTAGTGGAGTGTACTGCAGCATTCAAGAGGCTAAATTAATGCAAAGTACACTGAGGGCAGTATATTCAAAGGGGGTGCGCTATGCGCAACCTCCTCAATGTACCGACACGATATTCAAAGGGTAAGGTGCGCGCACAACCCCGATGCACCAGGGCGCATTGGTAATGTATGTGGGCTGATGCAGGCACAGATATGCGTGCACACCCAGATATTCAGCCTGAGAAAGTGCGATATGCTAGTGCAACCCCTACCTGCACCGCACACCGGTAGGGTTACCTCCTGTCCTGATTTTCGCAGGACAGTCCTGATTTGGGCAGCTGTGTCCTGCAAAAAAAACGTGAAAAATACTACATGTCCTGACTTTCTATTCCAAAAAATATTTTCTAGTTTTCCACTAAATGTTGCAGAAAACTATAATACCTTAACTAAAATACAATAAAATGATTACAAATAATAGAAGCAACCAAGAAACTACAATACTTTGCTTTAATTCTGATTATATACAGAAAACCAGTCTGTTGCATTGGTCGAGGTTACATACTGTCCTGTGAAAAATCATGTTTCAGTGAGAAAAGTCCCACTTTGGGCTTCTTAAAAGGTGGTAACCCTACACACCGGTGCCCAAAGTTGAGCCACAAATCACAGGCTCAAATGTTGGCCACCCACAGGCGGGCAGCTGTAGTGCAATGCGCAACACAGCAGCTGCCAGCCTTGGTAGGAACACTGTCCACAAGCACCCTGACCCCCTGATAGTCTAGTGGCACCCCCTCGCCCCGCATGCCTGATCTTCGGCATCTGTATATATTACAATAATCCCTGGTGGTCTAGCGGTCCCCCCCCCGGTATGCCCGATCGTAGGCATCTGTAAATATCACAGTAATCCTTGGTGGTCTAGCGGTCCCCCCCACCATATGCCCGATTGCAGGCTGTAGTAAATGGCAAGGAATTACCTGGTGGTCTAGCGGTAACCCCCATACGCCCGATCGCGGGCAGAGGTACCTGGTGGTCAGTGGTACCCCTCCACCCACCCACCCCACCCACAGGGTCGTCTGGCCACCCAGCACCCCCATTGGCGGGTGACAGCATTCCACCCACCGAATGACAGCGTACAGTACGATCTTGGTCCGCGTAGTGTGGACCAGCGGGCTTACCGGACTATACTGTACTACACAGGACCAGATATGTGAATGAACACGTTCATTCACATATCCTGTCCTAATAATAGTACAATATAGTCTACAAGCCATCAATCCACACTGTGAACCAATAAACCTGCAGATCGTACTGTACACTGTCATTCGGCAGGTGGGATGCTGCCGCCGGGGCACAGGCCAGCATGACAGCTTCCTGGATTCTGTCTAGGTTGTGCCGCATGAGAAACAGGACCCACTGGATACAAATAGGATGATGAGGCTGGGAGGGTTGCCTGATATGGGGTGAAGGCTGGCATGTGGTAGAAATAGAGAATAACTTACCCCTCACCGTGAAGAACAAGCTAGTAACTTCATACCAGGTTAGTATGGTGATATCTTGGGCACAAGAGTGAAGCTCATGTGCCCTTATGACTCACACTAATGAGGTTTGAAGTTACCTGCGAGTTCTTCAGGGAGTTATTTTATATATTTTTTTTTTAACTTTCAATCTTTATTTTATTTTTTTTTAAAAAAGAGAACTTTACAAAAACTTTAAAAACAAGAAAAGGGTACCAAAAGAAAAGGAAATATCACAAAATTCTAAATTACAAACATAAATAAGTAAGAAAAAAATACATGTAATGTGCACTATTATCATGAGTGATCAGAAATTTCATACAATATCAGCTTGAAGAGGTAACTGGTGTAGTCCTTAAAGTTCAGTGCAATAGACATTAAAAGGGACACTTAAGATTAATTTATGGGACGAATTCTGAGCGTATAGGCGTAATACATAGAACCGACTTTCTCCATTCATTTTCAAAAGCCTTTTGTGATTTATTAACCGTGGCAGTGAGTCTCTCCATCTTATAAAGATCTGTCTTTATTTGCTGCCAGAGATCAAGGGTGGGAGGAGAGTGAGAGTTCCACCTCCTGGTAATGGCTTTTTTGGCAGCTAAAAGGGCCAGATTTAGAAATTTTTTAGAGGGAACATCAGTAAGTTCCTGGGAGTATTCACCAAACAGAAAAAGATGAAAATTCAGGACCAGGTCAGGGGATATTAACTGATTGAGAGCCTCACTGAATTGAGAGAAGAAAGGCTGAAGGGCACACATGAACAGAAGACATGACCCAAGGTAGCTGGGGAGAACCCACATTGCCTCCAGCAGTCTGCCTCAGCATAAGGCACGTATTTCTGAACCACTACAGGGGCTCTGAAATACCTAACCGTGAGCTTCCAGAAGAAATCCTTCCAATTGCCTGAACTGACCCCTTTATACATATTCTTCAGGTGACCCTGCCAGGAGGGAAAGGATATCTTAATCCCCAAATCCTTTCCCCAGGCTATCCTAATTTTATCAAGAGGCTTATTCTGTGGCTTGCACAGGCTTCTATATAACATGGAAATCAGATGTGATTGGTTTGGTCTTCCTTCTATGGCAGTTACGAATATAAGCAGAAGGTCGGTAGGAGGGGAGTCCGCCCATTGTGGTCTTCCCAACGAATTAAGATAATTCCTGGTCTGGAAGTACCTAAATCTGTCAGTATAGGGAATATTATATTTTTAGGTCAGCTCTGTTAAGGAGAGGACAATGCCTTTGGGCATAAAATGATACACCAAATGTAGGCCCTTCCTCAGCCAAGCAACATACCCATTGTCCATCTTACCCGGGGGGAAGGCATCCAAGTAAGGAAGGGAGTATATAGCTGGTCTCCAGGGTTTGAATTCCCTTGATGATAAGGTTCTTTGCCAGCATTTAATCGTTGACTGTGTGTACGGGTTAGTTATCGTGTCTACCCTAGCTGTTGGGGGGGAGGAAAATAGGGTACCATAGATGTCAGTGAATTCCCTTCCCTGCGTTTCCACAGATTTCCATCTGGAGATATATGTCTGGTCTAGCGAAAATAAAGGAATTCCTACTTGACAAGCTTGGTAATATAATCTAAAATTTGGTACGGACAGGCCCCCTAGGTGTCTTGGGAGCTGTAGTGCTGCAAGGTTAATCCTGGGTTTATGATTTGCCCAGATAAATGAAGAGATTTTTTTCTGCAAGGTCCGAAAGAACGCATCTGGGATTAGAATTGGAAGGGTCTGAGCAAGGTAAAGGAAGCGAGGCAGAACCACCATCCTAACTGATTCTACCCGTTGGTAGAAGGACAAGGGGAGAGCCCTCTATCTCTCTAGGTCAGACGAGGTCTTGAACAGAAAGCGGATATAGTTTAATGCGAACAGATCGCAATCCGGGGAGCCAATTTGAACTCCAAGGTATTTAATACTTTTCAAGTGCCATTTGAAATTGTAAGCTTGCTTCAGATCGGTCTGTGGGGTAAAGTTCCAGGCCAAGACCTCAGTCTTACTTTCATTAATTTTGTATCCAGATATTGCCCCAAATCTTTTTAAAATGTTCCAAAGAAGGGGGAGAGCAACTTCAGGGTCGGTCATATATATTAGGAGGTCATCAGCATACAACGCTAATTTATGTTTTATTGCTTGGACTTCTATCCCCGACAGGCTGTCCTCCTGTCTCAGAGCCTGAGCCAAGGGCTCCAGATATATGGCAGATAACAAAGGAGAGAGGGGGCACCCCTGTCTGGTACCACGGGAGAGGGTAATAGGACTGGAAAAGGAGCCATTTATCCGGATATAAGCTTTGGGATGGGAGTACATAGCTTTTATTAGTTGGACAATCGTCTGTGGGACATCAAAGCACCCCAATACCTCACACAGAAAAGGCCATTCGACACGGTCTAACGCCTTCTCTGCATCTAGGGAGAGAAGGAGGAACCGGAACTCAGAGTCCTTTACCCTCTGCCATAAGTGCAAAGTTCTCTTAATGTTATCCTGTGTCTGACGCCCTGGAACAAAACCTGTTTGGTCAAGATTTATTATTTCAGGTAGGAACGTTTCAAACCTTCTGGCCATTATAGAAGCAAATACTTTATAATCAGTGTTAAGGACCAAAATGGGTCTGTATGAAGAGCAGGATGTTGTGTCTTTTACCCGGTTTCAAGATACTGGATATGTATGCGTATCGCCAAGAGTCAGGGATGGGCTCGCCAAGTTGTACAGCTCTGCAGGTTTCCAGCAGGGTAGGAGAAAGATCTGCTCAAAAAGCTTTATAAAAGTCCCCAGTGTAGCCATCTGGGCCCGGGCTTTTATTAGTTTTGAGGGCTGTCAGTGCCTGCTCTAGTTCTGATAGGGAAATTGGGCTCTCCAAAAATTGCTGCTGCTTCTGAGATAACTTCGTTAAATTGAGGTTTCTCAGGAAGGCCTCCATTACTTGCAGCTCTCCAGAGCATTCAGTGCCATACAGGCCTCTGTAGTGCCTCTGGAAGGCCTGCTCAATTTCTCGGGGAAGAGTAACTATCCTCTTGGAACCGGGATCTCTAATTTGGGTTATGTTAGTTCTAGATTTGTGCTGCCTAAGTCTATGAGCTAACAAACGAGTGGCTCTGGGGCCTCCCTCATAGTATTTTTGTTTGAGAAGCTGCAGTGCTTGCTCTGTATGTATATCTAGAATCGCCTGAATCTGTTGTTTGGTGGCTAGCATAAGAGGATATGCCCCAACATCACCAGCAGCGTGTAGGATTTGTAAACTGCTAAGTTGCTGCTGCAGGCTATCAAGGCGCTGTTGCTGCATTTTCTTGTGATGTGCAGCATATTTAATTATTTCCCCTCTAAGGACAGCTTTGAGGGTATCCCACAGAACTCCCTTCTTAGTTTCCTGTCTATTGTTATCATCTAGAATCTGTTTTGTTTTGTGATGCACCATCTCCCTGAAATCCTTATTGTTCAGCAGGAAGTTGTTAAACCTCCATAGGGTATTGATTTTCTCCCTGCTCCATGTCATATTTAAAGTAAGAATCGAGTGGTCAGATAACACGGTTGGGGACTGTGTGCAGCTCTGTATTTTATAAAGGTGCTCTTTAGATACATGCAAATAATCTATGCGGGTGTACACCTTATGGGGGGGCGGAGTAATGTGTATACTTCCTTTTATTGGGATGCAGATTACCCCAGACGTCTATCCAGTGTGCCTCAGATAGGTACGCCTGCACAGCTCGGTTTGCAGGGGATCTCTTAAAGGACCTCTTGCTAGAAGTGTTCAGATAAGAGGTAGTCAGATTGTGCTCCCCATTATCAAAACTCCCCTGCTTTTTTCCATAATCTTCTGGAACAGCATTTTTCTCCCTGTGGGCCCCTCCCGAGGTACATATAGAGAGACAAGGGTGAGCTCCTGTTCCTCCAGACGGTCCACTGCAATGGCAAGGCGACCATCTGGGTCCGAATATGAGTTTGTCAGACAGACGGGAACGCCTTTAGGGATCAAGACAGCAGCTCCTCTTCTCTTTCCCCTACCATATACTGAGGCCACAATTGTAGAAAAGCCAAATTTGGCTAACTTTTGGTGTTCCTGTTTATTTAAATGGGTCTCCTGTAATAGGAGAAAGGAAGGCTTTAATTTTTTGAGAGAGGAGATCACCCTGTACCTCTTGATGGGGTTATTTAGCCCATTAACATTGTGGGAACAAATCTTAATTGTGGGGACACAGTCCATCACAAAGTCTCCAGGGCCTGTGCTGAATGAATAACAACTGCCGAAAGGGTTATAGAAAAACTCAGAATTCCAAAGATAAATTCCTCAGATGCAGGGCCCTTCGTTATCAGCACCCACCCCATGGCATCATAATGAATAGTCAGTCTGCGATCAAAGATCAATCTTCTAATATGACCAGTCCCGGGAGCAAAAAAAATCATGTGCACATTAAGAAAAAAAATATATATAGTAAACTTCAACAATCAAAAACTCTGATAACTTATTTACAATCGCACTTCCAAGAAAGGAGGGCATAGTAGCTACCCCTCTAGGAAAAAAGGGCCCTGACCTAAGTTCAGGAGAGGGCCCCATGGGAGGAATTGTGACCTTCAATTGGGTCAGGCCTCCCCAACCCCTAAAAAATTCGGGATCGAGTACTGGGGACGTCAAGTTAGCAGTAGAGGTCATCAGGATGATCATTGTCGATGACCAGAGTATCTGCCCTGTAAGGGCATAGTCGGGAATACTGCGTGAGGTTTGGATGTTAAACCTTAGCTGTCATAACCTTCGACTAAGAGGAAAATTAACTAGCTGTTAGTGCTCTGAAAACTATTCCAGTTAAAACTCAAATTGATGGCAGAGATCTCAAGATACTCGTAGGAGTGATAAACAAACGATTTGGATCGTATAACTAGTGGAAAGGACAACAGCACCAAACCATTAGCTAAAAAGGAAGAAAAGGTTAGGAGGGTCCAGTGTCGCCCAGCAGACCGCGCTGTTACTGCAGCAGAATTAAAGTGTTAAAGGGATCTGCTTAACCTCTATAAACAAAACAAAACCATCAGACCACCATCAGTGTCCTCAAGTATTTGAGCTGCAGGAGTTCATTTCTGGGTCTTTCGAAGAAGGATGCAAATCCCTTATATAGTCCTTAACTTCCTGAAGAGAATGGAATCTTCCTCGCTTCCCTGAGCCTCCATGAGCGGCCGCAGAGCCCTGCCAGCGAGAAGGGGGGGGGGGCGCTTCTCTTGTTGCACAGGACCTGCCGGGTGGAAACTCCATCCTCTCTTCTTCAGTTCCGCAGAGATTTCTTCAGGATTCGAGTAAACTGCATTGCTAGAGTCCCAAAAGATCCGAAGCTTAGCCGGGTAAGGCGTTTGGAGTTTAATTCCCTTTTCTCTTAGCAGTCTGAGAATTGGTGCATAAGCCATCCTCTTTTTCTTAATATCCGTGGGGTAATCGTTGTCAAAGAGTAACCTGGCAGAATTGTAGGTAACGCTCTTTTTAGCCCACACTGTCTTCAAGATCTGCTCTTTATCCCTGAAGCTAGAAGGTTTAAGGACAACTGAGCGAGGCCTCGCTGATGGGTCAGTGGGTTTCCGCGAAAGGGCTGTGTGCGCTCTTTCGATTCTAAATAGGAAAGTAGGGGGGAGAGCTAAAATGTCTCTCAGCATGTCGGTCAAGAAATCCTCCATCTTCCCAACTTCCGAACCCTCGGGGAGTCCCTATATGCGGAGGTTGTCTCTCCGACACCAAGCCTCCAGGTCAGTAATTTTTTCTTGCATAGCTTCGTGTTGATCAACCTAAAAATCTACAGCCTGGTGAAGACATTGTGTTTCCTCCGCAACTTCTCCGGTTGCTTCCTCAGAGCGGTCTAATCTCTCTTCGACCTCCGAAAGCCGATTTTGTAACATGATGAATTCCTTTTTATTTTCAGCCCGAAATGCTCTTATTTCGGCCAGGAGAGTCTCATAGCGGGATTGTGATAGCCTTTCTGCTTCTGTGTTGGTATCAGGGTCTTGTTCACCCGTCACGCTACTCGCCGGAGAGGTGCTGCGGCTGCCTGCAGGCCTACTCTCTAATCCGAATGCATCTGCCATATGCGGGGGTCTCCCAGAGCGCGATTTTGCCTTATTCTTACTCCTTGTCATGTTTCGTCTTCTTGTGCTGGATTTTAGGATTCGTTGCAGCTGATTAGGGAGAGATTGTCGACAGGTAATTCTAGAGCTATTCCCCTAGGCAGCCATTCCCGATGGTGACGTCACCGGAAGTCGAGTTTGTTATATTTATTAATTTTTTTAATTATACATAATATAAAATCTGCCTGTTTCATAAATGCACTTTTTCTGTGACACAAGACTGTGTGAATTTTGTTGTTGTTGTACTGTTTTGCAGTTTAGTAAGAGTACTCCTGAAATGGACTTACTTTCAGCTCTCCTAATCAGCTTGTGCTCCAAGCTGTGTGTTTGATTGGCTGGAGTGCGACTCTGATTAGGGCAGTCATGTAGAGAAATAATTTATATTTAAACCATGAATTACTTCTCCGCATGTTCCATAGTGTGGATTATCAGTTTTCAAAAACACCATGAAACAGTTGGACCGTGTGTTATAAAAAAAAGAAAAAAAAAAACTTTGTCCAGCCTTAAAGGGGTGAAGGCTATGAGCTCAAAATTAACCCCCCAGACTCCATTATTTGCAACAAATGGTGCAATTTCCTAGCCAAACTGACAAGGCTTAGTTCTTACCCAGCTGTCCAAATTCAGTGACTCAGTTCTGTCCCTAAATGGTTCTGCATGATCCCTAATGACCTTGACTCTAGAACAGCCTCTGCCGTGGATGAACTGTAAGGGTCTGAGCTCACATTATCATGGTAATGCCCAGGGCAGTGGAGAATAGAATAGCTTGAAATTCCAGGTTTTTTTTTTTTTTAGAACGTAGTACAACTGGCTACTGTTGAAGCCAGCAGTGATATTTTTCTTGCTTGTGGCTGGACCCACCCCGCTTTAAGGCTTCAAAATCCCAATACTTTACTAAAAGGAAGGCCTAATGTACTGAAGGAGAGACTGAGTGGAATTATATGGAACACTTGTGAAGTACTATGGAGAGGTGAGCAAAAATTGTTTTTTCTCCCCTTCTGTACCTAATTGGCCCCTTTCAGCTCCATGGTCCTCTAATCCCGTCACCTGCCATCACTGGGACTTACCTGTGAGACCCACCTGTTCCTCCACCGGTACTCCATGCTCCGTCCAGATGCCTCACTTGGTAGGTGGGTCCTGATCCCAGTAGGCAGCGTGGGGTCTGTGGGGAGCCATGAGTGCCATCCTGCCCGTCTGTGTTCTGCCTGTCTTTTTGCCACCCCCTCTGGGAGCTCCGTGGAGTGGATGATGTGACGTGTGCATGCAGAGCGTGCCTGTGTCTGCTGTTGGGGAGTGTCCCCCTTCCCTGGTACTCTAGCCGAGTAGCCACTCATGGTCACCTATGTGGCAGTGTTACAGTGGAGCACTCTGCCCTCCCTCCCTCCTTGGAAGAGGAGAGCATCCTCTGGGACACTCAGTCTTCCTCCCCCGGCTGGCACCCCGTGGACCCAGGCTCATTCCTGAACCTGGGTCGCTCGCGTCATGAACGGTAGTCCTGTAGTTGTACTGATGAGCTGGCTGAATTAAAATGTTTCTGAAGAAGTAGAAAAGCTAGGAGTGAAGGCAGACGGTGGTGCTCTCTCTAGGGAAGGTACTATAATAGTCAGTATCTAAAATAACCATAACAGATGTTTCCATGAAGGAAATGGGGAGTGCAGAAGTCTTGTGCTCTTCTTCTTTTGGAGAACTATCGCATTGCTCTATAGGGGCTAAGATTACGTGAAAGAGACAAGATCTACTTTGGGCGTCTGTTGCAGTTAATAAATGACCCAGTGCTGAAAAATGTTATAAAATGTAAACCTACCTCTTGAGGAGATGCTTTTGCTTTTTAGAGATGTATTGATATGCAGCAGTCTGCTCCAAAACATGGCCACAGCACAGGCGATGGCTGACCCCTAATGAGAGCCAAGTATAAGGATACACTGAATTGTTTAACCATGCTTTATTGTGCCCTGTATTGTCTCTGCCCTGAGCAGTGGCTGCAATCTGGTAGTGTTGTTGTGAGCGCTCTCACAATATGCCCAGCCTGGGCATGTCAGGGTTTGGCAGCACTTACGCTGCTTACAGTCATCTATCTTCCTTTGGGGTTTCCTGCTTCAGTTTGATTGATTAAACCTCATTTCTGTAGCGCTCATCTGTCGTATAACTTCTGGCTGCCAAGCAATGCCTCAAGACAGTCAGACAGACAACAAGTAATGAACAATAATGAACAGAACCCTGCATGGTGCTGTTAATTAAAACTGCAGACAAGGTACCAGATTTTCAGAAGTGGAAAAATTGCACGTGTGCTAAAAAAAAAAAAAAAAAATTTGCAAGGGAGGGTTTCCTTGTGCAGCCGAAGTTTTTTTACACATGTGCTTTATTTTCAGAAAGGTTGTCTTTTTGCAAACATTTCAGCAATTTATGGCAGCATGCACATATTTTTGTGTGATGCTGCGGAAGAATGGTACATCTGGTATTACCAGGCTTACCAGAATAATGCTGAGAATAACATTTTTTTGCAGGTGCATGAATATTTTCCTACAACAGGGAGTTACACACAGGGACTTAGTCCCTGGGCCATGTCAGCCACTTAAAAATCTGGCCTACTATCTTTAAGCAGGGAAAAAGAATAGTTTTTTTTTTAATTGTTTTATTGAAATGCTTACTTTTTCTAGCCCCCTGGGCCTGGCTTGGGAACCTCCTTCTATCACCCGCCGTGTCGCTTTCCAGCCCATAGAACCCTTAAGATTTGATACTCCATTCCTGCTTTTGCTCACTCCCAACTCTGATCCCTGGACAGGTAATCTGCAGTTTGTTCCCCCGTAGCTGAAACCTTGGAGGGGGATCAGGCCTCCAAGGAGAATACTTTGTTTCACAGGTCCATAATGTTGGAAGGAGGAGGAAGCAGGTCAGGTAGCTAAGTTAGGCATGGTGGGATGAGGGGACTTCATGTGTCCCAAGTTCTCCCCTTATTTTTCACCCATAGCCCAACTCCTTATCCCCCCAACAGGGTGCGCTCCTGTGGAGCGACCCGGCCTTGCGCCAAACAGGCTGTTGGAGGAATGGGTGAGCCCCTTCCCTGCCTTGGAACTCCCTGCTGCCTCTGCATCACATGCCACGTGAAGGCTGTTCTGTAAGGAAGCAGCATCCTTTCTGCATGACACCCCCTCTCCCTGGCCACCAGATGGCTGTTGTGCAACAGTAGGAGGTGCCCTTCCCTTCTCTGTCTGTGGCAGGAGGCATCCAAGGTGGATGCAGGAGCTCTGCCTTGCTGGTTGGCACCAAACATCCCAGGCTTGGGGCGTGAATCCAGCTTGTCTTGTTGGCACACGTGCTGTCTGGCCCACTTTTTTTTGTTTGTTTTAGTTTTGATTTAAAAACTGCTACAATGATGGGAAAAAACAATAAGGACTCTCAGTGGTCCATTGTAGTGCACTGCTGTACTGTGCAGATGACCTGGGCTCTGGAATGAGCCTGGGAAGTCTGTCATTGGGTACCCAGGGCTGAAGGGAAGGTTGTGATGCAGTCCACTGCTGCATTGACCACTGTAGTATGCTGGAAACCTGTCCCTGCACAGGGGCATTCTGCTTGTGCCTTACTGGGCAGGTGGAGGGAAGATTTGTGGAAATCTAGGAAAAGAATGGCCATCCAGGAGGAGATCAGCTCATGGTACCCTAGGATCCTGCTTTGGAGGGCTGTGCACACTTAAAAACCATGCCACAGGGTACAGGCCACTGGGGACGAAAGGTCAGGTGAGTGGTTCTTCGCGCTGGGAGGGTCTGGCTAAACCGGGAGGATACACAAAGGATTTAGCATCTGTACGAGTGGAATGTACTTCCCCAAGGGACTCTGGTTCATTGAATTCAATGTCGGAAGAGACTCGGATTCATTGCAGAGGTAGCAGATTTAGACTCCATGGCAGCATGTAGCTCATCCAGCTGCCACAGCAGTAGCTCACTGCAGTATTCCAAAAGAAACTCGACTGGTCTGACTCACAGACCAGAAGGGACTCTGACTTGCTGCGGAGATAACGCATATAGACTCCACGGGGAGGGTGTAGCTTCTTCCAGCTGCCACAGTAGTAGTGCATTGCATTACTGCAAGAAACTCCAGTTCTCTGACTTCAAGAGCAGAAGAGTTTCAGACTTGCTGCAGAGGTGGTGTATTTGGTCTCCAGAGGGAGGTTGTGGCTCATTCAGCAGTACAGAACTGCACATTCCAGTGAGAGATTCTGGTTTGCAGACTCCCGCGTTGTGGATATAGCACATTCAGACTCCATGGGTGTAGCTCATCCCGCTGCTACAGCAGTAGTGTGCTGTAGTACCCTATGTGTGCTTCAGGTTCTCTGGCTCCCGGGCCATAAAAGTCTCAGACTCACTGCGGAGGTAGTACGATTGGACTCCAGGGGCAGGATGTAGCTTATCCCGCGTCCACATTAGTAGCATGTCGTGCTAACCCATGTTGTGCTAATCCTGGAGGAACTTTTATTCGCTGACTTCCATGCCAGAATATTCTCAGACTCGTTGCAGACATAGTATGTTCAGACCCCATGAGAAGGGTGTAGCTCATTCTGTGGTCACAGCAATAGTGCATTGGACTACCAGCGAGAGACTCTGGTTCTCTGATTCCTGTACTAGAAGAATGTCGGACTCATTGTGGAGGTCAGGACTCTCTGAGGAGGGTACAGCTCATCTTGCTGCCACTGAGGGAGCATGTTGCAGTACACTTCAGGAGACATATAATGAGTAAGCGAACTCCTGTGCCAGAAGTGTCTGACTCATTCTGGAGGCAGTGGTGTTCAGTCTCCATGAAGTGGGGGGCAGCTCATTTGCATTTCACTAAACCATGAGAGACTCAGATTTACTTACTTCAGGGCCCGAAGAGTCTCCTGACTTGCTGAGAAGGCAGTGCATTTGGACACCAGGATGAGGGTGCAGCTCAGTCACTAGAGAGAAAACAGCATGCTTAAACCATTGTGCAGAGTTCATTTTGCTTCGCTGGCTGCTGTTGTCCCAGTGGCCCGGCTGCCATGCGAGAGCTCCACCCCACATGATGGATCTTTGTGAGGGATGTTGAGTCAGGAGGAGGGAGGGTAGGGGCCTTTGGAGAGCACACCCTCAGTGGATTCCTTTGGCACAGCAGTGGCATAACTGCTCACGACACTAGCCACTCAGGTGCGGGAGTGAGCTTGAATTGTCAGGGGCCATTTGGGAGGTGGAAGATTGAGCATCTCAGAGGATGCTGTCCTCCAGGGCTGAGGGTTCCATTCTCCGCAGCTTGAGGCCAAGGGAGAGAGAGAGGACAGTGTGGTCATCTGTACGTGGCACAAATTGCATGTGCACACCATTGATGATGTGGTATTTTATGACCTGGGGAGAGGGAGAAAAAGTGAAAATGGCCCAAACCACCACAACGATGGAATGTTCCATATCCCTCACTCCTGCTTTGGCGCTGACTGATGACACAGGAAGCTTGAGAGTAAATACCACTCCCCCATCCGTCTCCACATGGGGGCAAGCTGAGGCTTAATGGAGGATCGGCTGCCATAGGTAAGGGGTTGCAGGGGGTCGGGTAGGCCTTGGGTTCTCCGTTTGGAGACAGAGACTGGAGATTGAATGGGTATAAACAGAAAGGAAAAAAAATTGCCTGCAGCTGCTACCAAATGTGAGTAGTGGCCATATAAGCCCTAGGCATGGTGTGGGATCCTGTACAGTAAATGAAGGAGAGAAAGGAATTCCTATTTATATAATGCCTTTTATACATGCTGTATCCCACAGTGCTTTACAGTAGATTGTGTTAGATACTGGTAGTTAAAGGACAGCAGAAGAGACTTTAGTTTAAAGGGGACATGAAAGGTAAAATAAGATTAAGTGACATAGTAGTATATGTTATCACTGTAGCATTTGCATGTGTCAAGTATCGGAACATAACAAATTGCAGCTTACATTGTAATTCCAAAGATGACTTTATGTAGTTTGTGAGCCATACTCCTGTCTGTGGCAGAAAGATAGTGCAGTTTGACTCGGAGTGATAGCCTTGCCTCAGTATGTTCGTCTGTAGGTTGGTGTACTACTGATGGTGCCCCCAACACACACTACGGTGGTTAAATTGGAAATTCTTAGGTGGGGGAACTTTCTCCTCTAGACGTGTAAGTGTGCAACTACTGTCATTCCACAGATCGTGGAACTCTCTTATAATATTCAATGAATAAAGAAGACAGAGGTGCAGGAACTCTCGTGCAGTGTTACAGGGGATGGGAAACTGAGTGCTCAGTTGAACTTCAGAACACAGTGCGTTGTTATGACACCTTCATTCACCAGCTACTGCTGACCAGCTAATTTATGGTACGATCAGTTAATAGCCTCTCTCTTTGGCCTCAACAAAAATAATCTGGTCAGTTTACCTAGACTTTTAACATCTATTCTGTGTTTCACTAAAGGCATAATTTTCTCACATAGGCGAGTTCATAATTTTGTGTGTGAGGAGCAGATAAAGGAACCTTATTACTCATGTTCTCTGAATTGTACAGTTGTAGCATGGCTATTACTGGGATAATCGTTACAGACAGTGTGCAGATTAACTACTACTGTAATTATAGCAACTTCAAGGAACCAGAGCTGCATAATAGCAATGCTGTGTTAACTTTAGAGGACATGGGGAAAACAACTGAATTGAAAAGAACAATTGTTGCTGTGTCAGAGGCCCTAAAAATCAAATTTCTGATACAGTGTGACAATTTGGCATGCTGAACCTACAGTTAGGCAAACTAACATACACAGTCCGTACTGCTGGAGAGCAAACCATATAATGTGCAGTTCTACAGCATCAGTATTATAGATCCTGGTGCCTTGACTGATCCTTCCTTCAGAAGTCGCCCAAGGCTTCAACATAAAATCTATGAACCTCACTGCCCACCTCAGTAAACTATCTACCCACCTGCCATCTAGTCCTGAACCTAGTCCTAGTGGTCATCCCAGTTCCTTCTCCTCTGGTGCACCCCCTTTTTTATTTCAGGGCCGTTTCCCCACAGGGATACTATCAGACTTAAGAGTCTCCCCACCAGGGGGAGCCCTGGTAGTGATAGTCTCTTCCCCTCATTGCTTAAGCTCATTTTACCCGCCATCTCCAAATCCCTCACCTTATTTCCAACTTGGCATTGGCCACATCAGCCATCCCCGACTCCTGGAAGAATGCCAAGGTGGTGCCAATATTTAATACCGGGGACCCCCTATCTTCAGGCTACTACAGGTCAATTTCCATCCTCCCGCACCTGAGCAAACTCCTGTAGAAAATTGTCCGCCGCCAACTATCCGAATATATCGGGAAGTATAACCTGCTGTGCCCTCAACAGGGGTTCTATAAACATCACAGCACCACATCAGCCTTGGCCCACTTTACCAACCATGTCCTTAGGATCATGGACTTGGGGGAAAGCCACGGGTGCAGTATTTGTGGACCTGACCAAGGCTTTCGACCTTGTCAACCAGTCCCTTCTCATTGTCAAACTCCACCACCATGGCTGCTCAACCAAGACCTCCTTGTGGTTCCGGAGTTATCTCATGGGTCGATCCCAATCTGTGAACATCTGTTCAGCCTCTTCCCCTGCCTTGCGTGTTTCCAGAGGGGGTTTCAGGGCTCCATCCTGGACCTCCTGCTGTTTTCCATCTTTATAAACTCCCTTCCTACCAGTAGCCTCTCTTGTGAAGCACTGTACACTGATGATCTCTTCCTCTTTCACAGTGACAAGTCTCTAATAAATATATCCTCCAAACTTACCCATAACTATGGTGCAGCCTACAGTTGGTTTCTGTCCAACAGGCTACTGGTAAATGGAAAAAAAAAAAAAAACACCAAAGCAATGCTTCTCGAGTCCAAACCATGCCTTTCTAATGTCTCCAAATCAAATTCTGCCCTCTCTGTGCTCACACCCAAAGGCCCCGCCCTGCAGAATGTTCCCTGCTTTAAATACTAGGGTGTAACCCTTGACCCCTCCCTTTCATTCACAGAACACATCAACATCATTGTGCATAGGGTAAACCAGAAACTTGGGACTGCCTGTCAGCTAAAACATTACCTGACCACTGAGACTCACTTGGCCGTTGCCCAAGGCAACCTCCCCATAATAGATTACTGCTCCCCCGTTTACTCCCACATGTCCCCTGGCCTGCGCTCAACAGCATCTGTCAGTTCGCGCTCCTGTCACCCTACTCAGCAGATCACTATGACATACCTTTTGCTAGCGTGGCTCCCACTCTGAGGTCGATATGACTTTGCTCTTGGCTGCATCGTCGATAACACCCTTAGAGGTGTTGCATTATCGCTGTATTCATCCCTCCTCAAGGCCAGAGCTGCTCCCAGATGTTTCTGCGAGTCCTCAGTTCCCCCTCTGGAAGTTTCTAGCATCTCCACCATTATAGGCAGTAAAGCCCTGTCTGTTGCTGCCTCAACACTGTGGAACAAAATCCCCATGGCCCTCCGATCGGCTGACTCTCACTCTATCTTCAAATCCCATCTCAAAGCCTGGTTGGTAGTTGACTGTAGCCAAATGCTCATGCCCACCTGAGTAATCCTTCTCGACAGGCTATTCCGTACCCTTGTTACTGAATCCCCTTCTGTTCCCCTCCACAGGTGGAACGTCCCACCAATCTGAGTGCACCTACACCCTATTCACCTCTGCTCTACCTCCTTATTTGTCTCAGTATAGCACTTATTATATTTCTGTCGGCCCTTTGAATTTGTCTCATTTTGTAATTTCTGACCCACCAAATTATATTATGTTCCTTCTTGTAAACATTATGTACAAACCTTAACATTCTGACTTTCTGCTATGTTGTTGATGCCTGCCCTTTTAAGTCATTGTAACTTATTTTTTGTATGTTCTCATTGTGCCATCTTCATGGCCCGGGTTGTGACTGAAAACGGTCCCTTGGATCAGTGCACCTACCTGGTAATCAAAGACATAAATAAAAATGTGTGTTTTTATAATCCGTAGTGAATCAGCCCACAGTCTGTATTGATTGGAAATGCTTAGGTGGATCAACTTTCACCTCTAGATTTGTAGGTGTGAAACTACTGTCATCCTGAGCTGGTGGAACTCTCATATCCTTAGCAGCCCAGTACACTGCATAGGGGGTAACCCCCCACACACACACACACACAGAGAAAAATAAATAAAACAAAACAAAAAAAATTTCAACAGGAAAGGAAAGAGATGTGGGGAGTGGTGCAATGCACTGCTGTGGGGCTGCAGTCTTCCGAGAGACATTCTGGAGGCTGCAGTGCTGCCCTATTTGCAGGCATCTCTCTGTTCTGAGGGAGGAGGTTAGGCCAACCTGGCAAGGAATAGGGAATTCTCCTCCCCCACCCAGGACGAGGCAAGGAGTTGGGAAACCTCCTCCTCCACCCAGGGACCACCGGGGTCCCTGCCGCTGCCTCAGAGGTTGTCAAGAAAAAGGAGTGGTTGGACTATGGTGGGCTCAGGGAGGGTGAGGGTGATGGAACAGAGGCGCATCCCTCCAGTTGTACCTTTCCACAATTCATATGCCATTCTGGCAGAGCATGGTTCCTCTATGGAGGCACCCACAGTGGAGACCAATGGGGATGCTGGGAACCTCCACAAGGGAGACCCACAGGAGGGTGGCATGGGACCTCACAGGGGAAGGAAAGGTCTCCTGGTGGGGGACTCAGTTGTTAAGGGGGTAGAACTGGGAGAGGGAGGTTAGGTGGCTGCCCAGCGCCATGGCTTGGAGGGACAGGAAGTGAATCCTCAGGATAGTGGGAGCAGCTGCAAGGGAGAGGGAGCCGGACGTCATTGTCCACCTAGGTATGAATGACCTAGCTGGGAATGGTATCAGAACAGTGCAGGAGGAGTTGGGGAGGGGTCTTAGAGAAGTAGCACGCACGGTAACCTTCTTGGAGGTGCTGCCTGTCTATGGCATGGGTGAGGCTAGGGTACTCTACACCTTGGGATTCAGTGAATGGTTGAAAAGCTGGTGCCAACAGGGTTTTGGCTTCATTAGGGACTGGGGGTCCACCTGAAGGGATAGAGGCCTATACTGGCGAGATGGTCTGCATCTGTCCAGCAGGGGAACCAGGATCCTAGGTGTAAAAAAGTGCTTCATTGGCAAGCTTTTAAACTAGCCAAGAGGGGGAGGCACTGTAAAGGAGCAGGGAATTCTCAGCCTACCCCCACAAAACAGTGTAGTTAGTGAGGGAAGCACCAAGGAAGAGAGGTCAGTAGGGAGCCGGGCAAGGGAAAATGGAGAAAGAGGCAAAGGCAGCAAGTACAGGGATGTGGCTAAAAAGGACAAGGCCACCAACAAATGGAGGGCGATGAGTACCAATGCCCATAGTCTTGGTAACAAGCTTCTTGAACTAGTGACCTTGATGGAAGAGGTACGCCTGGATATTGTGGCAGTCACAGAAACATGGTACATAGAGAACCATGATTGGGATGTCAACATACCAAGGTACACAGTCTACAGGAGGGATAGGGAGGGTAAAAGATGAGGAGGAGTAACTTTCTACATAAGGGAAGGGATCAAGGCAACAGAACTAAAGGGCAAACAGGGAGGAGTGGAGGCACTGTGGGTCACCCTGGAGACAGGGAATGGCACCACAATCTGCACGAAGGTTGTGTACAGACCCCCAGGTCAGGGGGAGGAAATGGACAGGGAAATAAGAGGCATGCTTAGAATAGCAGAGAAAGGGGAAATATTGCTGATGGGGAAGAAAGGGTCCTGAAAGAACTCCTAAAACTCAGTGTGGACAAGGCAATGGGGCCCAATGGGATTCACCCCAGAATTCTTAAAGAACTAAGGGGAGAACTAGTGGCACCACTGATTACTCTTTTTAACAAATCATGGGAGGATGGTGTGGTGCCTGAACACTGGAGGAGGGCAGATGTGATTCCCCTTCAAGAAAGTGGGAGCAAGGCAGAGGCAGGTAACTACAGGCCTGTTAGTTTGACCTCAGTGATGGGGAATGCCTAGAGGCCAGCAGGGCACAGGACCCAAGGCAGCATGGATTCACAGTGGGAAGGTCATGTCTGACAAATCTAATAGATTTTTTTGACTGGGTGACCAAAGTAATAGACCAGGGAGGGCTGTGGACGTGGCCTACGTAGACTTTAGCAAGGCATCTGACACAGTCCC
Source organism: Neoceratodus forsteri (assembly GCA_016271365.2). Classification (NCBI taxonomy): domain Eukaryota; kingdom Metazoa; phylum Chordata; order Ceratodontiformes; family Ceratodontidae; genus Neoceratodus; species Neoceratodus forsteri. The sequence goes on along the minus strand of CM057451.1, from coordinate 663,772,072 downwards.
ACACAAAAGATTAATAGACAAGCTAGTCAGCCTGGGAGTGGGTCCCAGGGTGGCGGCCTGGGTAAAAAACTGTCTGGACAACAGAACGCAGAGGATAATAGTAAATGGAGTCTACTCCGAAGAAAGGGGGTTACTAGTGGGGTACCGCAGGGTTCAGTACTGAGGCGGTCCTCTTCAGTGTTTTGTAAGTGACATGCAGAGGGACTGGAAGGAAAAGTATGCCTTTTGCAGATGACACTAAGATCTGCAACACGGTTGATCTGCGGGGGTGGACAGGAGGAGAAGGACTTGGCAAGGTTGGAGGAATGGTCAAAAGTATGGCAGCTTAGATTCAGTGCAAAGAAGTGCAAAGTGTAATGCACCTGGGAAACAAAAACCTAGGAAAAGAGTATACAATGGTGGGGGGGGGGGGGAGAGATACTAATAACAAAAATGGAAAGTGACCTGGGGGTAGTCATATCAGATGACCTAAAGGTAGGCAAGCCTACAGGCTCCTCACCTCCTTCGGTTACCATATAGTTGCACTGGAATATGAATGCATTGGATATGGGCAAGGAAGGAGTGGAATCTGGCACAATAGTGCTGGACTTCAGGAGGGCCGACTTTGGGAGGATGGGGGAAGTGGTAAACGGGTACCTGGCCAGAATTCAATCTAGTATGGACACTAACCAGAGGTGGGAGCTCATAAAGCTGGGGATAGTGGAGGCAACCAAACCTGCTGCAAAGCCCAGAGCAAGAAGGCTAGGCTAAAACCGATCTGGTTGAGCAAGGAGGTCATGGAAAAGGTAAGGAGGAAAGAGCTGCCTTTGGAAGCACAAGAAAACAGGGAGGGGAGGACAGGGAGGGTACCTGACAGAATCGAAGGAGGTGACAAGGGCAGTAAGGGGCCAAAGCATCTCTACGGAACTCAGGCTGGCACAAGGCATTAAGAAGGGGAGAAGGACTTCTTAAGTACATCAGGGAGAAAAGGAGCTGTAAGGACCGCATAGTAAGGATTAGGAAGGAGGGTTGGGTGGAAGCAGGATGTGATAAAGTGGAGCACTAAATGAGTACTTCTGCTCAGTATTTACTAAAGAAAGAGGGGTGACACCAGGTGGGAGAAATGGCAGAAGCAGGGGAAGTGGTGACAGATGGGGAAATCATGGAGAGCAGAGTTCGAGAGGGTTTGAAGGCACTGAGGGTGGACAAGGCACCAGGCCCAGATGGCATCCACCCCAGGGTACTGAAGGAGCTGGCAGAGGTCCTTGCAGGACCTTTGGCAGACCTATTTAATGCCTCACTACATTTGGGGTGTGTACCTCAGGACTGGAGGATGGCTCATGTGGTGCCCCTCCACAAGAGTGGCCCCAAGGATGAACCAGGAAACTACAGACCAGTGAGCCTCACATCCATCGTGGGTAAGCTAATGGAGACTATCCTGAAGGAGAGGCTGGTGGCCCTCCTAGAGGCCATAGGCCTACAGGACAGCAGACAGCATGGCTTCATACGTGGCAGATCCTGCCAAACCAACCTGGTCCAGTTCTATGACTGGGTAACTAGGCAACTGGACAGGGGCCATGCAGTGGATGTCCTGTATCTGGACTTCAGTAAGGCATTCGACTCAGTGCCACATGGAAGGCTGGGAAGGAAGTTAGTAGGCACAGGGGCGGGTGCAAAGCTGGTGAGATGGGTAGGAAACTGGCTGCAGGGAAGGCAACAGAGGGTGGTGGTGGGTGGGGAGCTCTCGCACCCAAGGGCAATGACGAGCGGTGTTCCACATGGCTCAGTGTTGGGACCAGTGTTGTTTGGGATATTCATTGCAGACATATCATGGGACATCAAGAGCAAGATCAGTCTGTTTGCTGATGATACTAAGGTAGGCGTGGTGGTGGATGATCTAGGGAGATGGCAGGGGTTGCAGGATGATCTGGCAAAGCTTGAAACCTGGTGAGACACCTGGCAACTGGGCTTTAATGCCAAAAAGTGCAAGGTGCTGCATTTTGGGATGAAGAACCCAAGGAGGAGTTACCAGCTGGGGGAGTGCAGCTAGACCAGACAGAGGAGGAGAAGGATCTGGGTGTGCTCATTACAGGGTCAATGAACAACTCAGCACAATGTAGGAAGGCAGCTGCAAGGGCCAACAAAATGCTGGGTTGTATTGCAGAAGGTATATCCTCGAGGAGGAGGAGGTGATTCTGCCACTGTATAGGTCATTAGTTAGACCACACCTGAGTACTGCGTGCAGTACTGGCGTCCGTATCTGAAGAGGGACATTAAGTTACTGGAGGGTGCAGCGCAGGCGACAAAGATGATCAAGGGGCTGGGGGACTTATCACGAGAGGAAGTTGAAGGAGTTGAACATGTATTCACTGGAGGAGAGGAGAGACGGGTGACATGATTGAAACCTTTAAATACATGAAAGGAATAAACAAGGACGGTACAGAGGGGCTGTTCAAAAGTAAGGAGGGGAGGGCCACCAGGGCCATGATATGAGACTGGAGGCGAGGAAGGTTCAGGAGGAGATGAGGAGACACTTTTTACAGAGAGGATGGTGGCTGGGTGGAATCGTTACCTGCTGAAGTGGTATGCAGTAGAACAGTGGACTGCTTCAAACGAGGATGGGACAGGACAAGGGGGAGGGTCAATGAAGGGGAAGGGTGGAAGGGAGGGGCAGCTGCAGAATAAGGGTACTAGCTGCACATTCGAGCAGACTTGATAGACCTCTAGGCCTTTATCTGCTGGCAAATTTCGTATGTTCGTAAGTATCTGAAAATGGCATTTCTTATTTGCTCTAAACCACTTAGTATTGAGATCGACAGAACACATAATGTAAAAAAAAAAAAACACCTAAGGTGAAAATAAGGCAGACCTTTATTTATTGTGCCTCCTGTGTTTGGAACACTGTGCCAGATCATCTTCACAAGCACCAATTAATAAAACCTCTGAGGGGCAGCTGCAGAATAAGGGGTGCTAGCTGCACATTCGAGCAGACTTGATAGACCTCTAGGCCTTTATCTGTTGGCAAATTTCGTATGTTCGTATGTTCATTGTATTATGTATAAGACAAGGCCCTCCCTGAGGAGGCTTACTACCGACTCATATCATGCATTGCTTTAGCTACCAATCGTATACGTCTTAACCGCTCATTAGGTAAATATGTCGATACCTCTGCCTTGTTTTAGCTACCAAATGTATAGGCATTAACCCTGGCTCATTGTACTTATACTCCGTATGATTGCTCACCCACATTTATTCTATGTATGTATTGTATGAATGTTTGTTTTATTCTTATGTGGAGTCTTTGGAAACGAGTCTATGGCTCAAAGGGTTGTAATTCCGATTTCATAAATAAATAAATAGGACTTCCAGTGATGTCAGCATCTATGGCAGACTGATTATTTTGTAGCTCCCCGGGACTGCTCCCAAATCTAGCCCCATCCATGCCTCACTCTGGCTTCTAGAGAAAAGCAACGTAAAATTGATGATATGATGGCAAAAACTCGACAGCGACTGAAAGATTTTACCACTGAAAATGAGAAAACAGGTCAGGGCAATAAAGACTCTGCTGAGCGGGATGAAGGCCGCATATCACCGCGGCGCTCGAGTGCCTCAAGTTCTGATCCTGGCTCGAGCGACAGCTCTGAGGAGGAAGCTGCATTTACAACAACTTAAAAGAAATTGTACAGAGAATTACATCGACTGAGAGATACCTAACCCATACAAAAGATCTCTGAAGTAAAATCAGAACAGAAGGAACAAAAAAAAAAAATCAACGATTTAGAACAGAATGCAACAGAGTTATCAAAATCGGTGGATCTACATAATGGGGCCATCCTCCAACTTCATGATGGAAATATGGCTGCAGCAAAGCTAGGATTTGGAGAATAGATCCGAAGGAGTAAATATCATCCGCGAAGTACCGGAGGGGACTGAGTCGGGTGAGATGACCTCTTTTACTGAAAGCTTTCTCTGAGAAGTTTTGGGCCTGGAAAAGGACTTCCCCTTAAATATCATAAGGGCACATATATCATTAATAGCTAAACCAGCAGATCCAAAAGCCAGACCGAGATCGTTGATTGTTGCGTTTTTGGACTATCGTACTGAATCTGAAGTTTTAAAGTGGGCTTGGGAGAAAAAAGAGGTGGTGTTTGGAGATGTAAGGTTATTCTTTGAGCATGACTATGCTCCTGCAGCGATGGATAGAAGACGGAGGGTCTTCCCAATATTGAAACTGCTTTGGGCTAAAGGAGTTAAAGCGCGCTTAGACTACCCTGCAACTTAAAGAATAACTACCGATTCAGGAGTTCGCTCCTTTCCTAAGATCTCAGTTGCCACAGAGTTTTTGAAGCAGTGGGACATTTCGGTTACCTCTTTGCTGGATTTGGAGACCATTTGAGAGTTGGAGGGGAGGCGCTGGTATACAGCGGTAGGCCCGAGAGGAAAAACTGCGCGGCAGGCTGGAAGAAACACTATAGACAACCTCCCGCTCGAACAACTTGAGGATGCCACAGCTTCGACCCTTGCGCAAGCCATCTCCCTTCCTCAACGATCGGATAGAAGCAAGCGCAATAAGGGGCCGAAAAGGAGAGATGCACAGCGGAACTTACCTGCAGGGGTGGACTGAAGAGAAACTGTGAGCCTGTGGGACAATTTTACAGGGGTTGTAAGTAGCCATGGACTTTGAGGGACAGCATGTGGTTGCATGAAGGTGGAATTTCATACCTGCACAGCTGAAGTGGGACTGGGGGGGAGACCTGTTCTCTCTCTCTCTCTCTCTCTCTCTCTCTCTCGATCTCTCTCTCTCTCTCTCTCTGACTCCCTGATTTAGAAGCCTAAGATCAGGGAACCTGGAATTAAGTTGGGCTACATGGGTGAGAGTTTACGGGTGTATTAAGGTCATATCCTTCCGCCCTTGTCTCTTCCATAGTAGTTTCCCTGTTTTTCCTACTGGGACCACTAAAAAGTCGATGTCCATCAGGGTAACCAGTGATGAGGTTACTATACTGAAAATATACAGGCGGTTTCGATACATATGGGAGGGTTGGGGCTGGGGGTTCGGGAGGGGCAGGAGGAGGAGGTGGTTTAGCCAAGTGCTGCAGGATTTTATGCTCCTTAGCCCAGTTAGGCGTGGGCTGAATATGGTTGTTACTGCCATCCTACCTAGTGGCATCAAGAAGGATAGCTTCTGTGAACACGTTTGAAGTCAACGATTAAAGCTGTTACAAATTAGAGGTTGTTGGGTAATATTCCCCTTGAGGTTTTGTTGTTAAAAGTTTATAGTTATAGATACACAATGCCCAAACAGATTGAAGTTGAGAGGGGAGAAGAGTGGACTGGATGAGGGGGTGGAGCGATCTAGGTGGGGAAGATCAAGTTCCAAGTAGCCTACTTCACCAATAGCATAGGATGTGTATAACATTTATTTCATATAATGTTAAGGGCCTTAACAGCCCAGTTAAATGGACTAGGATCCTGCAGGAACTGGGGAAATACCGGACTGACGTGACCTTCATACAGGAATCCCACCTTAATGAGTTGGAACACTCTAAGCTCCGTAGAATGTGGGTAGGGGAGGTCTACAGTGCCTCATGGCCACAGAACCCACATAGGAGAGGTACGGCAGTTCTGCTCAGAAGAAACTCCCCAGTTAGAATCTTGGGGGTGGAAGCTGACCCTAAGGGCCGCTATGTTAAGCTACAGACAACAATATATGGGGTGTGCTGTGTATTATTAAATATATACGCTCCAAATGAACCCCGGGAAAACAGAAGTTTCCTTAGGAAAGAGCTACTGAAGACTTTAAATGATCCAGAGGTCTTGCACATCATAGGGGGGATTTTAATAACGTAGTCTCTACCAAGTGGGATTGCAGGGGCCAGGGTACACAGATAGGAAATGGAGGGGAAGGTCTTGGACATCTTATGGAAGAGTTGGGATTGAGGGATGTTTGAAGGCACAGACACCCGGGAGAAAGGTATTTTACCTTTTTCTCTCCATGACATCAAAGCTACTCCCGCATAGACATGTTCTGGTTATCAGGTGAATACCTATTTTGCATACAGACCTCTAGCATTTTACCTATGACATGGTCGGACCATGCCCCCCTGCAAATGATTTTAAAATTGGCCCCAACAGTTAGAAATTCGAACTAGAGACTGAATATCGGACTTCTAAATTCTGAAGACTTCAAAGAGAACATGTCTGGACAGGTGGGATGTTTCTGGAGACTAATGCAGGTGGAGCCCCCTCCCTGTCGGTAGTCTGGGACTCTCTTAAGGCATACCTCAGGGCGCAGATCATATCCTATCGTGCTAGGGAGAAGAATAAAAGGGAGTTAAATCAGAAAAAGCTAGAGCAGGAATTGCAGGAAGCGGAGTTTAGGCACAAAATTACTCTAGACCCTAGGGACAAGGATCATTGGTTGCAAAAAAAAAACGGAAATTCAAAATCTTTTGGCAGGACAGGGGGAGGGGATACTATGTAGAATTAATCAAAAGTACTATGTAGAAGGCAACAGGGCCAGCAAGGTGCTAGCAGCAGCGATGAGGAAACAGTAAATAGAACAATAGGAAGTATTAAGAGACAGGGACATGGTAATGTGAAGACAGAAGACCTGGTAAAAATAGCGGAGACTTTTGTGGAATATTATCGGGATCTGTATAGCTTGGAGGTGGGTGATCTTCACCAAACAGCAGTGGATCACTTTCTGGATCCCTTGCCTTTGAGGAGCTTGGAGACTGATGAGAGGGAGGGCTTAGAGGTGTTAATTGCTAGACAGGAGTTACTGCAGAAGATTGCAGATTTAAAAAATGGAAAATCCCCAGGTTTAGACTGCCTCCCCTCTGAGTTTTATAAAGCATTAAAGGAGAAACTGGTGGCCCCCCTGTTGGCCTGCTTCCGTCATATTCAGGAGGGAGGAGAAATACCTGACTCATGGTGATATGCGCAGATCTCAGTGATCCATAAGGAGGGCAAGGACCCGGAGCAGTGTGGCTCATACTGCCCGATATTGCTGTTAAATGTAGACCTTAAATTATTCACCAGAATCCTGGCGGATCGCCTGCAGAAGGTTGCCCCCAAATTGGTTCCCCCGAACCAATCAGGTTTTATAACAGGAAGATTCCTAACAGATAATATTAGGCGTTTATTAAACATTATTTCGGCTCAAATAAACCAAAGCAAATTTCAGTTGGCAATACCAATGGACGCGGAAAAGGCGTTCAATAGAGTGAATTGAGAATTCCTCTACAAAACAATAGAAAAGATGCAATTAGGCCCTGAATTCTTACAAGTAATTAAAAGCCTATATAGAGACCCCCAGGTGCAAGTTAGTGTTAATGGAATACATACCGGTAGATTCCCTGTTCATAGAGGCACCAGGCAGGGCTGCTCACTCTCCCCAGTGTTATTTGATATTTTTCTTGAACCTTTGGCAGTAGCGATCCGCCAGAATAAGAATATAGAGAGGGTTCTAATGGGGACCATAAAACATAAAATAGCATTATATGCTGACGACTCCATATTTTTATTTTATTTTTTTTGCAAGACCCAGAAGCTTCCCTGCCGCACTTGCTCCGGGTCCTCGATTCATTTGGAGCAGTATCGAGATACCGAATCAGTTATAGCAAATCAGAAGCATTGGTCTTGAGTGGATCATGCCCTCCAGACTTCAAGAGAACTTTCCCATTTACTTGGGCAAAACAAAATCAGATTAGGTACCTTGGAGTGCTGGTGACCACAAAGTTATCCAGGTTATTTGCTATAAAATACAACAGGTTATGGAATGATATGCAGAGGGACATGGCTAGGTGGTCACTGCTCCCATTGACCCTGGCGGGCAGAATAGACTCAGTGAAAATGAATCTATTTCCTAGATTTTTGTTCCTTTTCTCCTCCTTGCCTGTCCAGATCCGTAAGAAATCCTGGCAGGAGACAAACTCTGGGAGTATCAGATACATCTGGGGGTAGACCCAGGATTGGACGGTCTACGCTCCAGAAACCTAAATCAATGGGGGGCCTAGGTTTGCCTAACTTGAAGGCCTATTATTTAGCTGCCCAGATGGGAGTGGTGAACCCTTGGGTAAAACAATGTTTAGATTCAGGGTGGTATGAGATAGAGAATTGTGGAGTCTGCCCAGTTCCCCTATTTGCTCTCCCAAGCCTGAACCTTTCTAGAAAATTCATAAATCAAATTAAGAACCCGTGGATGCGGCACACCATGGGGATGATACAACTAACTAGATACAGGATGGGAGGGGGGAAGGGGACATTGGGCCCGCTCTCACTTATTAGACATACACCAGACTACTTGCCCCCAAAGACAGATTCAGGGTATGAGAGATGGGAGAGGAACAGAATTACCAGATTTGCTCAGTTAGTAGAGAATGGGGTCCTTATGTCCTTCCAACAGATCTAGACCAAGTTCAAATCCCTAGATCTGAATTTTTCAGATATCTGCAGATAAGACACTATCTGAACATGCCGGGCTATTTAACTCTGGTGAGTAGACAAAAGAACGCTTGGGAGGATTTTATATATCATACAGCGAAAATAAATCTAAAAGGGAAATGCATCTCAGACCTCTATCCGTGCTTGAGCCCAGAAGAACCTCTTCCATTAGAAAATATCAAAGAGGCCTGGCACAAAGAGGGGGTAGACCCAATACCAGATGATGTCTGGAGAAGACGGATCTCCACGGGCTGGAGGGTAACCTCCTCGCCGAATTGGCAAGAATTCTACTGGAAGGTCCTAGTCAGGTTTTTCTATACCCCAAAAGTCACAAAGCATTTTCAAAGATCCAATTCAGATAAATGTTGGAGAGAATGTGGCTCTTCAGGGTCCCATCTGCACATCTTTTGGGTTTGCCCGGGTATCTGGGGGTTTTGGGAGGAGGTGAGAAGGGTGACCAATGCCATAATGAGAGTGAACATACCCGGAGTCAGGGCTGAATGGGAGCTAGGCTTACCCACAGTCTTGCAGCTCCCAGTCCCACAGAGAAAGCTAGCCCAAATCTTTATGGTAGCAGCTCTTAAATGTCTCACACGCCACTGGCTTAAAAAGGACCCACCCACAGTAGCAGAATGGTGTGGCAAAGTGGATTCTATTTGTGAGATGGAACGGCTTACAGCGAGGCTGAGTCTCCGAGAAGAGAAATTCAGGGAGGTATGGAATCCCTGGCTTCTTCGGAATTCAGGCCCCAGTCTGGTAGCAGAAGATCTCCAGGAGGGAAGAGAGGGAGAAAACAGGGTAAACTAAAGAGAAGGGGAGCAAGCAGGGAAGAACTGGATGCCTCCTCCCCCCGTGCCTAAGAAGATCCCCCCACTCAGTCTCCACCGTCATCTCTAAATCACTCACCCCCCAAGGAAAACACCCCTTACAAATAAATTTATAAAAAAGGGGAAAAGAGGGGAAAAAAAAAAAAAAAAAAAAGGGGGGTATTAAAATAATGAATAAAACTTGTCTGTGTGAACGGTCCCCTACTGTTAGTCTGTCTGTCTGTTCCCTCTCTTCAATTTGGGTAGAATAGTTTCTTGTTTTACTGTTACGTTTTTATGTCCCCCCCCCCTTTTTTTTCTTTGTTTCCATATTAATCGTTGAAAGATTAGGTTAGAAAATGGAGTTTGTAATGAGCTGAACAACTACTCCTTATTGCACTATATATAAGTATTGAAGGATCAATTATACTTAAGTCTAGATGCGGATAGTAACTGATACCTGACTCTAGATAATGGATTATTGTATTAAAAAAAAAAAAAGGAAAAGAATAAGGAAGGAAAAAAGTATGTATGAGAGATCCAGAAAACTATAATTGTGCATATGTAATCCAGAGATCAAATTATGTCTATGTCTGTCTCATATTTTTTATTTCATGGTATGTATTCCAAACTCTTGAATAAAAATGAGTTGAAAATAAATAAATAAAGGCAGTAAGGAGGGCTGGGAGGATACTGAAATGCATAGGGAGAGGCATCACCAGTAGAAAACAGGAAGTTGTCATCCCTCTGTACAGACAGCTGGTGAGAACCCATCTGGAGTATTGCGTGCAGTTCTGGAGACCCCATCTCCGCAAGGACATAGACAGGATGGAGGCAGTCCAGTGGAGGGCAACTAAAATGGTGCAGGGTCTGCACCAGGAGCCATACGAAGAGAGACTAAAGGGGCTTAATATGTATACCCTCGAGGAAAGGAGGGAGAAGTGGGACATGATAGAAACTTTCAAGTACCACAAGGGAATCGAAAAAGTCCAAGAGGGGAGCATCTTTCAGAAAAAGAGATGTGCAAGAACAAGGGAGCACAGTTTGAAGATAGAAGGGGGACGGCTCAGGGGTCATGTGAGGAAGTATGTTTTTCACGGAGGGGGTGGTGGACGCATAGAACATCCTTCCTGAGGAGGTTGTGGGTTCAAAAACAGTGGGGGAATTCAAGAATGCATGGGACAGACATAAGGCAATTATAGTGGGGTGTAGGAGAAAGTAGGCCGTTGGTTAACTAGGATCTGCAGCTTATCCAGTAGGTAGGGGAATGGGCAGACTAGGTGGGCCAAGTGGTCCTTATCTGCCGTCAAAGTCTATGTTTCTTTGATTATATTTCATTCACAGCCATGCTACTATTGCACAATTCAGAGAACACAGGTAATAAGATAAATTACAAACTAGTGTGTGAGTAAATGATGGCTGTAGTAAAGTGTAGAATAGATTTTAAATATTTTTAAATGGTAAAGTGACCAGATTATTTTTGTTGAGGCCAAAGGGAGAGAGGCAATCCAGTATAGTAGGTAATGGTGGGGCTGCAAGATAGTCTCAGGCAGCTCCGCTCCTTGTAAAACGCTCTGCATTACGCGGTTTTTGATTCAAAATAAGGCTTTTTTGAGAGTTTGTGAAAAAGACCCTTTATGGTTTAAGTTTAAGATTTAAGTACTGTGTTCTTTGTAGCCTGAAAGCCACAGCAAAAACCGAGACAGTGTATTTTGCTACGAGCATTTGCTTTATTTGCTTTGTTTGTTTCGCTACCAGCGTTCTGTTGAGCACCACTGTTATGCTGGTCTACAGAAAACTATTGTGTGATACAGAGGACTACATACAAGAATTTAGTTCTCAAGTTTTGGTTTCAGTCGATGGAACTGCTTTTTGTCCGAGAAATGCGAAACGTGGTTCAAAAGTGCAAAGATAATGATTTTTAAGCCTGACGAACCGGTAACAGATGGTTATGCTTGTAATGGGCATTTTTTGCAGGAGCGTTCATTTTGTGAGGGCTTTTGCGAGGTAATTCTTGGTGGTGAATTGAAGAATGGATGAGCTGGAGATGAGGAGAACTGAGCACTTGTGTGCAGAAACGCCTGTAAGTAATCAAACAAAGGTATGCCATATTGTTGCCTAGGACTGGGGGGCTTGTGTTTTATGTGGAAGTGATACATTTACTGTGATTAGTGGAGCGCTGTTTCTCCTTTTTTCCTTATCCCCCTAGGTCCTAGGCTGATATGACATTAAACTTCAGCAAAGGGGAAAGTTCCCAGAGATGAATTAATAATGAGAGATGGAAAATGGGAGCCCAAGTGAAGCAGTTGACTTAATGAACAGGGAGCACCTAAATGCTGTATGGACGCTTGTGGTGAATTGAGACTGTATTTTACAGAAACAATTATGACAATATTCCATCGAGGTCTGGCTTTTTGTTTTTAAAGGGACTGGTGGGATGTTAATAATGCAACTGGTAAATATTGAAGTGCTGATTTAAGAGGCACTCTTTTACAAGGTATTGTTTCAGCTTTTTATTAAGGGCATATTGCTCACCTGCTTTGAGTTTGGAATTTAAATAGCCTATTGTTATTATGGAGACCGAACACCCTTGGTAATTAATTAATATTATATGCCTACTTGGTCTATTTTGAATTTTGTTAGATATGTTGGTTCTATTGAAATAATAATTGTTACTTTGATAGTTCAAACAAGTAACATGTATTGTGTTTTTTAGCTTTAGCTTTAAGAGATGGGTATGTTTGTGTAACATTTGTGCAATGGGCCTTCACGTGGTCAATAAGTCATTTTAATATGCTGCTATAAAGTTTGTTATTTAGAAGTTGATTTTTTTTTTTTTATTCTCTTTATCCTCCTCACAGCCTGCCTCCTCCGACCCTTCAGTGATGACCCCCGGACATCCCACTGCCCGGAACCCTGCCCACACAGACCACAGATCCCCATAGAGCCGCGGATTACCCCGGGTGGGGCAGGTGGGGTTCTAACCCGTCAACTTTACATTTGGCCGGGTCCTTTGGGTCTGTTGGGTGGCACGGCACATCATGGGCACGCCCAAGGTCCTCCCATCTTCCGCGTTGAGGCAGGCTCTTTCTCATTTCTCCCTCCCGAGCAGCCGATGACCTCCCCTGGCGTCGCCAGCGGCGCGCCGCGTCGGCGTCCGTGCTGCTCAACGGCCAGCCATCCCCTAGTGGGGCTTGCAGCTCCCTGAGCCTCCGCTCGGGGTCATGCAAGTGCCGGGCATCGGCCGATTCCCTCCCCGGAGCAGGCGAGCTGTCGTCGGACGCTCAAGCCTGTCTCCCCCCCGGCTGACCCACCGACTACCCGAGTCCGCTCCCGAACCCGGGTCGCCGGCGTGGAGCGAGGTGTGGCATCCAGCACCTCAACCCTCAGCGCCACCGGGCCGGCTAGAAGTTGATTTTGATGCACTTGGGGATATGCTCTGATTTTATCTTGAGGCATGTTGGGGGAAATGGATTGACATTAGAGCTGCAAACTGGGATATGCTGAATCTGGAAATTTGGGGGTAAGACATTGTAATTGAAACGAAATGTGCAGCCTGGAGTGGGACACTTAGTTGCCCCAAGCGCATGGTGCCTGGGTAACTCGATGTCTGATTTCTATAGTTGGTGCCTTAGGACCACAAAAGACCCAAATGAGGTCTCTCTGGGAAGCCTGCCCAAGAGAGCCTAATAGGGGGGTCTTACTGGTACGCACTAACCATGATTTTTAAGACATCTGGTGAGTAACCCTTAAAGCATATTCTGAACCCTTCATCACGAGGATTGAGATAATGCACCAAGAGCTTTTTTGCATGACAAGCCTCTAAAATGTAACAGAAAGAATATCGGTAGTGTGGGGACAGATGTTTTCTGTTTTTACCTACTGCATATGGGCATTTTTGGGGTATATTTCCTGGGGGCCCAATATAACTTTGTATTTGGACAAACAGAGGCAGATATTTTGATGGATATTGGAGCATGAGATTTTTAGGCAATATCAGGCAACAAGTGTTAAGAGGTTAGAGATGTCTCAGACACTCCGTTCCCCACCCCTTGTAAACCTGCATGAGAGTTCTTGCACCCCTGTTATCTTTATTCATTCAATCAATCAATCAAACTTTATTTAACCAGGCATAACACCATTGAGCAAGCTCATTTTCAAAATGGTCCTGGACATAAAATAAATCACAGGCAGGTACAAGGCAGGAAAATGAAAAAACTGTACATATGAGGAGCTAAGACAGGCCTATACAGCAAGGACTAACACAGTTAGGAGCTAATTATAGCACACTAAACAAACAAGCGTAGTAAATCTAAGGTTAGGACGGTTCAATCCCGGGCACTTGCTAAGATTTGTAGCCCGGTGGTTATTCTTGTATGAGACTTGGGAGGAGGAGTGTAGGGAGGGTGGAGGTATAGGAGACAAGGGGTAGGTAGGGTGATGTTGGCTGGGGGAAGGGTGAGAAAAAAGGTTGCAAAAATGCCGGGGTCCCACTAATAGGGAAGCGGGGGGAGCTGCGTGTTTCTTGAGTGGCAGGAGATTCTTGGGGTCACCAAGAGAATAAGGACACACTGGTCACCTATAACAGTTGCAGGTTTCCTTCAGATACTTTGTAATCAGTGCTTTGAAGGCGAAGGGACCGGTGAGGGTTGAGAGCTTTAGGGATCTTTGCATAGTATTCCAAATGGAAGGAAGGGAGGAACTAATTGCAGACGAGCCATGAAATGATCTTACTCTAGGGATATGGAAGCAGATTAAGGAGAAGTGCCTCAAGCCTTACGACCTCTTGGCACACTTAAATAAGCCCGAGATGTATGCTGGTAGTTTATCAGACAAAGCCCTATATATCCAGAGGAAGGCATTTCTTTTCCTCCTTGCAGTAAGCGAGGGCCATCCCATCTCTTGGTACAGCAGGCAGTGGTGGGTGCAAAAAGGCAGATTAAGAAAGAACCTCAAGGCCCGGTGATAGAGTGTCAAGTTTACAGAGTACTGAAGAAGGGTAGTTGCTCTAAAGGAAGTCTGCGTAATCCAGTAAAGGCAGGAATGTAGCTTGCACTAGTCTCTTTCTGGCTTCTTTGGTAAGTAGATGTTTAGTGTGGTAGAATATACCTAAGCGTTGTCTTAGTTTTTTCGAGAGCTCATTCAGGTGGCACAGGAAATTAAGCTTCTTTATTGAATACTATGGGAGAGTTCCCTCACCTCAGGATGACAGTAGTTTCACACCTACAAATCTAGAGGTGAAAGTTGCCCCACCTAAGAATTTCCAATTTAACCAGTGTATGTATGTATGTGTGTGTGGGGTGGGGGGGGCACCAGCAGCAGCAGCACACCAACCTGCAGACTTGCATACTGAAACATCATCAGTGTGAGTTAAACTGCACTTCCCTTCTGCAACAGACAGGAAGTATAGCTCACAAGACAACATAAGGTGTCATTTTTGCAATTACAGTGTATGTCCCTCAAGGTGCTCCTGGTAGCCGTCTTCGCATACCAGGCACAAGCCAGTATATCGAAGGCCTGGATCAGCTGTCCCCTCCAGTGACTGAGCCTCTGCTACCATGGGACCTACTGCTGGTGCTTGTAAAGCTGATGGGAGAACCATTCGAGCCCAGTGACAATTGTGATACACCTGTCATGGAAAACTGCACTTTTGGTCATTATTGCTTTGACCAGATGGGTGAGTGAGCTCCGGGTGCTTTTGGTGAAGTATGTGTATCTGGTTTTCCACAAGGCCAAAATCATCCTTCGTCCTCAGGCAGAGTTCCTGCTTAAGGTAATTTTGGAGTTTGACATTAACCAGGTGATCTGTCTCCCCATCTTATTCCCAAAGCCGCACGCTTTGGACGCAGAGTATGTGCACTACTCTGGGACTACAGCAGGTGCTTCTGAATTACAGGGACTATATGGCAGGGGTTTTCGGTGAGGCTTGTCAATTATTCTTTACCTACTCCAAAGCAGCTCCGAGCAAGCCACTAGCCAAGCAGATGACTGACCGATGGATAAACTCCTGCACCAATCTGTGTTACAGGTTGGCTGGGAAGCAGCCAGTCATGGGGCTGAAGGCTTACTCTACCAGATATACTGTTACCAGGTACATCCCGATTGAGGATATCTGCAGGGCTGCTGCTTGGTCCAGTGCGCATACGTTCATATTCCATTATAGCACTAACATGCTTAGTTGTCGCAATACTGCATTTGGGACTGCAGTCCTCCTATCTCTTTTCACCTAATTTTGGGTGCGCACCTAGCCCCCTCCCCTCAGAGGACTGCTAGGAGTCTGCCCAAGTGTGAATAGTGAATGAACTAAATGTAGGTAGTAGAGGTTACTCACCTGTAACTGTAGTTATGCCACAAGTATGCAGTTCACATCCACACAGCCCACCCAGTCTCCCTTGACGGTACTTGCTCGGATTTCTGCTTCCAGCATGCAGATCTGATGTCATGTGGGGTGGAGCCAGAGGACAGTGCCATGTCCAGTGGGAGAAATTAAAGAAATCAATCTGAAAGGCAGGTGACATCATAGGTCATACTGTATCGATATCTCTCACAGCACCAGCAGAGTGGCAGCGGCAAGCTGTCAGTTTCCGCTGCTGTGGCATATCTGTTACCTGATGTACTGTGTGTGCCATATTGTCGGTCGCCTAAGACGTCAGCTGCCTTTTGGACCGATGACTGATGCAGAATGGCGGTAACATCAAAGTACTGATAACTGACCTGTGGCATCTAGAAATGACGGTTGTTTAGAATAAAAAACATTCATAGCTAGCATTAATATAGCACAAGAAAGCCAACTCAGCAGACCGATAGGAATATCGTCAGGGGCTCTTTAAGTTTGGAAACCGTTCCGATGACCGAACTATGCCTAACACTACTGCTTAAGTTGTGGATGTGAACTGAATACTACCAGTTAAACTGCAGTAACAAGTGAATAACAACTGTTTATAACCCCAGGAGTTCCTCTTAAATGGTTTCAATCTGTACATTCATTTCCATACAGACAGGTGCCTCTCAGACAGACCCTGTTCTGAGAACAGAACTTAGAATTTAGAATAGGTGTTTGAAAAACTTGGCAGCCATCTTTCTCCCTGACAGTTGTCAGATTTGTTTCTCCGCCTGGAGAGAAAGGTCGCTCCAAGTATAGCTCTGGTGCAGCTGGGTTTCCAGTCGTTTAGTTATTTTAAAGCAATTTAGGTAGTAAATGTAAGTGCTTATTTCATTTTTACTACTACTCTGCATTAATTGGGGTATTTTTGTGTAGTACACTGGTCCTTCTGGCTCCTATTTTAATTCTTGGTAACCGGAGCCATTTCTTTGGCTATCTCTTTTATGTTTTAATTATTTCTGGCTATTTTTATCACTTGCCTAATTTTTACAAGTAAGTGGTCCCATTTGTTGAGCCATTCAGAAACGGAAGCTCGTTTACTTTCTGTTTCAGGCTATGCCCTTTTCACCCTAATTAATTGCTTCTTGTACAGGAAGCTGCGATTTGACTTCTGCCACAGTTTAAGATAAGAGTATTTTTTTTTTTTTACTACTGGGTTCTTACTTTTAGGTTATTTTAGCTGTTTTTTTTTTAATCATTTTACATTTATTACTAGGATCTCTCTGAACTGGCATAGCAGAGTCCTAATAGATTCATAGGCTGGAAAGATTTTTCGAAGTTGTTTTAACCCTGGAAAAGGCAGACTGCCAAGATCATAATTTGAACTGCCTGTGACCAGATCACAACTTATGTTTTTGTGAATTCTACATTGCTAAAACCACAAAATTAAAAAGGCAAATAAATATCATTATGGCTTTTCAGTTGGAGATTGTGTAGATTATTGGACATGCCTAGGACCTATGCTATTAGCGTAGAGCTCAAGTTACGCTACTTGAGCAAATTGCCCATTCAGTTACTTTGTTTGGGTTGGGGGGCTTCATCCCCCCATCACACCCTTTTAGAAACAAGGGGGTAGGGGGGCAAGAGCAAAGTCACATACTGCACTGCTTCCAGAAAGACTACAAAATATTAAATGCTATGGCCAAGATAGTTTGTACTACAGCTTCCCTGCTCGTTAGGCAAGCAGCTTATTCAGCATATGTAGCACAGTACCAGAAAACGTTGTGAAACACAATTCTGGCACTTGGTGATAGAGCAGGCAATGATCTGGCACAGAACTTTGTTGCCAGCAGGATAAGCCCTGGATGCCACTAAGTACTATTTCCAAACTGCTGTGAATTCTAATAACTCTGCAGCTAGAGCTCTAACTCACGCAGTGTCCTTAAAACTACCATCCTTTCCCAGGATACCCAAACCGAAGCCATGGATTTTTCCTTTGAGGGAAGATTTACTTTTTGGTGACAAAACAGAGGAATGTATGAAAAAAGGAGATGAATACAAGACCACGTACAAGAGTAACAATGAGAAGGAAAGACCAGCTACCTCAAGTAGGCCCTATGGAAGGGTAGGCAGAGGTTACTTCCCAAAAGTCTGTACCCCTTATGCCTCCATGAGTGTCAGCCACAAAGGGAATACTACAGGGGCAGGGGCAGAAGGAGTGCAAAGAGTACTGCTACTGCAGCACCAGCAGCCAAGCTCCAACCAAAGTAAAGCCCCTGATAGTTCCGCCCAGGTTACCCATCCATTGCCAGTATGTGTTTGGGGTGGGATATTGGCTTATTACCTTCAGGAACGGGAAATGAAAGAAGCTAAGCACCTGTAGGCAATCAACATTTCATAACATGCACCATATAAAAATTATTTATCTTATTAATAAAATAAAATGGACAAAAATGTAACACAATGGCTCTCCACAACTATAACTGCATTTTTATCCATTTTATTAATAAAAGTAATAACTTTTATATGGTGCATGTTATGAAGTGTTGATTGTCCATGGGTGCTTAGCTTCTTTCCTTTGCCTGTTACTGCATGCTTATAGCATTGTAGAATAAAGCATGGAGCAGTCTCTCGTTTACTTTATTTTTTTAATTTTTATTTGTTAACCAGGTAAGGAAACTGGACCAAGGCCCTTTTTCAGGTCCGATCAGGGTTACATAAAACAGCCAAATAACAATAAACATACATCATCATTTAACATTATCACCTATTACAAGTACAGCATGACTTGTTAAATAAGAAAAATTTTTACAGGGATTTAAAACTCGTCTTAGAGTTAATCATGCGAATAGAAATAGGCAAATTTTGTACCTTCAGGAATGGGTAAATATTACCCCAGACAATTGAGTTCTGGGGGTAGTGGGCAAGGGACTGTCCCTGCACTTTGAAAAAGTCCCCAAACTGCAGAAACCCAAGCATTTTCCATAACATTCTCCCACAGAAAGAATTTTGCTGGAACTGGAAATAAAAAGAAAAAATATTGATAGCAAAAGCTGTATAAATGGTACTTGCCTCTCAGGGGGGCAAGGGCTTGTTCTCAAGGTACTGCCTCGCCAAGAAGAAAAATAGGGAGTGGCGACCCATTTTCTATCTTGAGTATCTACACAAGCATATAAAGAAAGAAAAAGTCAAGATGGTCACACTGAGAACATTTATACCATCTCTGCAGTCAGGGCACTGGCTGGGATCACTGGATCCGAAAGATGCCTGTTTTCATGTCCAGTCAGGCCATCACACAGAAAATATCTCTGGTTCAAGCTAGGAAACTGCCAGTACCAGTTCAGTGCTACTCCCATTTGCCTCACTTCAGCACCAAGGGTATTCACAAAGTGCTTGTCAGTGGTAGCATCACACCTGAGAAGATAAGGTGTGATAGTTTTTCCCTACCTGGACAACTGGCTAGTCTCATGGAGAACAACAGGAGACAAGGTGCTCCCTACAGACTGTAAAATACACCTTGGAGTCTCAGATTCCTGATAAACCTGCAGAGGCCCCAACTAGAACCTGTTCAAGTACTGGACTTCATAGGAGCAGAGCTAAACACTTTACAAGGGAAAGATTTCCTCCCGCAGGCCTGAGTTACAGCTGTGATAACAGCAGCAGAGTCCTTCACAACAGGTCAGCCAAGATCTACAGGGGACTTTACTGCAATTACTAAGACATGTGGCAGCATCCACCGCTGTGGTTCCATGGGCCAGGTTACAAATAAGAGATATCCAGTACCACTTAAGAGACAGCTGGTGTGTGATCCACTCTCAAAACCTGTGCCAGTGACAGAAGCACTGGCAAAGTCACTAGAGTGGTGGAAGCCTGGAAGGAAGAAAGCAGCCTCAGAGAGGGCATTCCCTTCCTTCAGTAATAATCAACAGATATCCTTTCCACAGATGCCTAACTCCGGGGGGTGGAGGGGCCCACTTACAGGACCTCACAGTGAGTGGCACATGGAGCTCAGAGGAGTCACTGGAACACATTAGCTTCCTGATGCTCAGGGCAGTGCTGCTAGCAATGCAGTTTTTCTCCTCCCAGCTACCGGGTCAGTCTTTCCAAATCAGAATATTATACACCATCACAACATTGTGTTACATGAACTAACAGGGAAGGACAAGATCCTCAAAACTTTGTACAGAAGCAGTGAGGAGCTGGAACCTGGCATATATCTTAGAAGCAAACATTAATGGCAGTGCTCTTGCCAGGTAAAGACATTGCCCTGGCAGATTCCTTCATCAGAGTCGGTCATGGAAACAACGAACGGGTCTTGAACAGACAAGTTCTGGCCACAGTGTTCAAAACGTGGGGCACTCCCAAAACAGATCTGTTCGCTTCTTGGGAAAACAGCCAGCTCCCACAGTTTTGTTGAAGAGCACCAGCTAAAGGGACAGTCCCAGAGGATGCCCAGGCCTTGGGATGGACATGGAAGTTTCTGTATGCTTTCCTACCATTTCCACTCATCCAGAAGGTCCTCCTAAAACTCAAGAGAGATCCGCAACATTGATACTGATAGCTCCAAACTAGGTCAGGCAGACCTGGTAGTCAGTCCTCTGACCCTGTCCAGCAAATCTCCAGTCAGCCTGCCACGGAGTCACAGCCTGCTGACCCTACCTCAGAACAGGATAGCATTTCCAAACCTCAGAACACTACGTCTGAGGGCATGGTTGTTGAGGAGCTACTGTAGAATATTTTGTTTTAAATCTCTGAGGAAGTTCTGAAGGTGCTTGGAGTTCCAAGAAAACCGGCAACCAGGAAAACTTACTCCTTATAATAGAAGACATTTTTTTATTGGTGTACCTCCCAAGAGAATAATCCCAGTAGAGGCAGTATTGCTTATAGTCTTGGAATACATGGTGCAGCTGCAGTCATTAGTCCTAGGGCCATCAGCACTGAAAGTGCACTTTAGCAGCAATGCAGCCTACATATCAACAGGCAAGGGAAGGTGACTGGCCTCTCAACCCATTTTCAGAAGTTATTTTTAAAAGGTCCGTCACTTGTACCACTAGTAAGGGACCCAGTCCCACCGTGAGATCTCAATGTCTGCCTTGGGCAGTACATGGAGGCTCCATTTGAGCATACGCACACCTCTGACCTACAGTATGTCACTTGGAAAACCATATTACAGATTGACCTGGCCTCTGCTAGGAGGGTCAGTGAGCAGCAAGTCTTCTGCACAGAGCCAAATTGCTTAATCTTACACGGGAATAAGGTGGTCCTTAGAACCAATAGGAAATGCGTACTCTGAATTTCACCTGAACCAGTCAGTAACACTTCCTGTGCTTTGCCCAGAACATTCCAGCACCGATGAGCAAAAATTGCACTGCCTGGACCTGAAACGAGTTCTGAGCATGTATCTTAACCAGAAAAAGATGTTGGATCCAAAAATACTCTTCCTTCTGTTACCTTTGGTGAGGTTGGCAAAGGAAAACCAGTTTCCAAGAGGTCTGTCTTTCATTGGATAGTCACTTGCATTCAGTTCTGCTATGAAAAAGCTGGAACAATGCAACCCAGAGGCTTAAGGATGCAGTCCATGTGGGGCCCCTCTACTTCTGTGGCATCCTCAAGGGACATCCTCTTAGTAGACATTTGCAAAGCAGCTACCTGGAAAACAGTGCAGACCTTCACAAAGCACTGTTGTCTGGATGTACAGTCTAGAAGGGATGGCAGATTTGGAACCACTGTATTGCAGAACCTTTTTCAAGAGTATTTTTTTTTTTTTTTTTAAAAGAGCCCTAAGGTACTGCTGCATAGAGTGAAACCATAAGTGAGGGATTCCTGGGGTTAGAAGAAACAAATTACTGTAGTAATGTTTCTTCTCAGGGATCCTTCACTGTGGTTTCAGACTCCCACTCCGTCTCCCCTTCCAGAACCTGAAAATAGGTTCTCGGACAATCATTTAACTTTTTATTTAGGTTGCTTGAGTGATTTACTAATGCAGTTTTTCTCTTCGATTGTAAGTTGTTTTTTTTTTTTTTTTCCATTTATATTTCCATTTTTACATTTATATGTGTGCTCTATTTCTATTGGTGTGTTTCAAATTTTGAAAATTACAACATTTTTGGTAGTCTTTTAGCAAGATTCAGCAGTCAGTATTCCACTAGCTATAAAACAAATCTGATAAACTGCCAGGCAGAGTTTTTCAAACACCTATTCTAAATTCTAAGTTTTGTTCTTAGAATAGGGTCTGTCACTCTGTCCTTGGGGCATCTGTCTCTATTGAGATTGACTCATAGAGAGAAACCATAGTGAGGGATCCCTGAGAAGAAACAACATTACTACGGTGACACATTGTGTCTTCCAGGCACTCCCACAAAAGGGCCCCCGAATGACCATGCTGGATTGGAAAGGAGGGGGAAGATCTGGTTCAGTGGAGAATGGTTCCCACTCCCCTGGGTCTCTAAAGTGTCACTGTTTTCAAACTGGTGGCAGTAATCCTTCCCCAAAGGAGGTGAGGCATTCCTGGGACAATGTTCCAACCTTCTGCCAGCCCAGTTGAAGTGAACTTTGACCCTCCTACCTTCACATGGAACCTTAGGGCCTTAATCACTGGGCTCCCTAGTCCTACTGTTTTCATTGAAACAGTTTTATTGTTGGCCTACTGCATTGGACAGTACATTGTGAAACGACATGATTGCTTGGAATAAATCTGTCATTGTTTGCACTATGCCAGATACTGAATTTGGGATGAACTGTATGCTGCCCTTTTTCACACCCCAGTTCAGAATCAATCTCTTTGTCTTTGTCCCTCCCCTTCCCCTTCCATGCATGGTTATCACCATATAATCTCTAGTGCACAGACTGACAAAGCCCCTTTTGTGACAGAAGATCTTCATTAGGTGTGACAGATCATTTCCCTTTAGTTTGTGTGTCCCTCACTGTGCTGTTTGGCGCACACATTGCCCCAGTGTTGTTTTGATATTGTTTGATAAAAGTATCCATTCCTAAACATATGTTTGGGACCCGTGAAAATGGACAAGGAAGGTCCCAGACTCTTCAAAAGTGTTGTCTACCAGAAGCTCTGCTAGTTTCCATTCATAGTCCTGTAGTGCTCTGTCATTGTCAGATGCAGTTTGGAATGCTTTTTACATTTATTTTGGATAAGTGGTATTTTATCTCTCCTTACAAGGAGCTGTTTTAAAGTCAGAATTAACCTTCAGGAAAGGGATTTTTTAAAAGTGTTAATGGGCAGCCATCTTTATTGACTTGAGTCATGATTTATTTTTTATTTATTCATTTGTAACATATTTTACTAGATAAATGGGCAGAGTTTGGATTGGTTCATTTCCAGCTGCGACCAGGGTGGGGGGTGATATGAGAACAAGGATACAGACATTCTAGTGGAGGCAGATAGAATAAATACAGATACAAGAAATGTTCAGTCACAGTTTACCAGCATATAAATATAGCTGTCATGGAGCAGTACTTAACAGTCACTTTGCCTCTACAGTACACAGTCATATACTGCATACAGACTTCACATTATGCATTTGAGACCGAACAAACTGCTCAGGAATGATAAAGTTGGCAAAATACATGTCACATGGCACAGAAAAATTTAAAAATCTTACTTTGAGATGGCTCTTGCAGTAAGTAATTACTTGTAGGACTGTGCTCCCTGACGTCGGGACCACATGGAAACTTTTGCTAGCAGTGTCTGATGGGGGACTGCCCACCCAGCGTCACATGAGACATCAGCATGACACTGTACAGTGGCCAGTTCCCACATCCGCCCTCCCAGTTCTTTCTCACCATTGACCTGTGCACATCAGACCAACTGAAGCTCGTTACAGCAGTTTGAACGCCTAGCTTGGATGAGTATCTGTTTCTTTATTCTATATTTTCTAATAATCGTTTATGTCGTCCACTTCTTCCACAGAATTGCATTAAAATAAGTGCGTTTTTTGCGGCGTCCAGCTACTGCATAAGGACCAGCATACCCTCTGCCTCTTCTGCTTGGGACTGGATCACAACGTTGAGGAGTGCGAGGCCTGCACTGAGTTTAACCAGGTCACATGGAAAAGGCGCCAACAGTCACTCGAAGCCCATCTCCTGAAACTAAAAATGGCTTAGATGGAAAAAGAACTTAAGAGCTTAAAAGCGTCTCCTCCTCTTCAGCTGATCCCCATAAGAGGAAAAAGAGGGGCAAGGAAAAACATTGGGACTGGGAGCAGTCCTCCCTCCCCCGGAGTCTCCCGTGGGCTCTTGGTGGGGCTCGGCCCTTTTCCTCCAGGAAGACGAACGCTGCGGCCAAGTTTGCACTCCCACTAAAATAGCAGGCTTTGGCCACCCCGCCGCCACTGGTTACGGTGTCGGCGGGTACCTCGGATTGTCCAGGGCCACCACCGAACTTAGGCCCATCACTACCCCGGGCTCTAAGTCGGCAACTGCGGCCGATAAGCCGCTTGTCGGACCTCCGAGCATCCGGCCAGGGTTGGTAAGTCAGGGGTAAGTATCTCTGACTTCTGCATGACCCAGGTCGATCAGTCGATCATTGGACCCTCTGACGATCACATGACCATTTCGCGTCCATCAAGTTCTGACGATGCGCAGCCGGACGTCGGCTCCATCCCGGCTGGAGGACAAGGGTCACCCTGAGACTCCACCCTGAGACCCCTGTGTCCTCCTGTGTCAGAGATTCCTCCACTGTCGCTGGACCCGCAGATCCCAATGGAAAAAGACCTTTCATCGGGTATACCTGACGTAGGGGTTGCAAAAGGCCTTATGGTGGCTCCGCCGCCCCCGGTAGAAGTGTCAGACCCTACCCCTCCTCCACACCTGCAGAGCTCCTTACCTCCTCTGTCAGGACCACCAGTGGGTCTTCCCCCATCGGGGCTCCCAGCATGTTTCCCACCTTCGGGACTTCCGCCTTCGGGCCCTTCACGGGTTCTCCCCAGCAGGACCACCAGCAGGCCTTCCTTCAGGCTGTCTGCCTTCAGGACAGCCATCAGGCTACCTTCTGTCAGAGCCACAATCAGGTTACCCTCCATCAGGCCTGCTGTCCAGCTACCCTCCGTCAGGACCGCTGTCTGACTTTCCTGTTTTGGGATTTCTGCTGTCAGGCTGTCCTCCATCAGCCCCAATGCTGGACTCCTTTTTGACAGGCTTTTATTACTACAGTTACCCTGGTTATCATTCCTATCGTCCATCAGGTTATCCTCACCACTATCCTTCCACAAGTTTCTGAGGACATGGAACCGGATCAGGGTTCCCTCACTGTCACCCTCCACCTCCTCCCACTCCACCTCCTCCTACTCAGCCACAAGTAGATTTTAGGGAGATTTTGAAATCTTGGTGGTCTGAGATGAAGTCACAATTGGTCTCAGAGCTGGACAACAGGCATGCACAATCTCTGGATACAGGCCGCCCAGATCCTACCCCTAGGGTGCCCTTTCTGGTCATCCCTCGAACCTCGATTTCAGGCCAGAAGATGGCCCGAATGCAACCCCTGACGTCAGGGAGATGGAACTCCCAATTCCTTATACAATTTCGGAGGATTCAGATGATTCCGAAGTGGACTCCAATTTCTCTTCTGGGGATTCAGGATTTGAGACACCTCCCCATGACGAGCCAGTCCCTAGGGAGTCTCCTAAATCCCCACCTGAAGATCCTCTTTTGTGGACCTCCTCAGACAAATGGCGGAGGCACAAGGATGGAAATCGGATACTCTGGACCCAAAACGACAAAGATTGGCGGAGCATCTGGATTTACCAGAGACTCACACCCTCATGGCAGGAACTTCACAAGGATTTAACCTTGACCATTTGGCAGGGACCTTCCTCCATCTTGGCCATGGCCAAGAAAGCCAACCGGGTTTACGTGACCCCTGAAGACAAGGACCACCTCAGTGTGCATCCTAAGGCTAATTTGGTGGTCATCACTGCCGCTCATGATAGGTCTGCCAAGCCAAAGCACCTTAGTACCTTTCCTTTCAACAAGGAATCCAGACAAATGGATCAGTTCAGGAGGAGGTTTTATTTTTCTTCTACGCTAGCCATTCATGCTCTGAACTATGTGTTGCACATGCTAGTGTACCAGAAGTCTTTGTTCTGCCAGCTCAAGCCCATTATCTAGGCCCTTCCGGACTCTGAAGCAAAGACCACCTTGGCGAACACTTTTAAGATCTGCCAAGGTGGCAGTAGGTTGTTCTTTATGGGCCACCTACTACGTGGTGGATTCCTCAGCTAGATGTACGACCACAGCTGTGAGCCTTCGCCGTTACTTTTGGCTACGAGTATCAGGCCTAGCCCCTGATGTTCAGTCAGCTGCCCAGGATGCCCCTTTTAGAGGCTCTATCCTGTTTGGCGGAGCCACCCAGGATATTATCACAAACCTGCAAGATAAGGGCACAGCTCTGTGGTCATTTCACACCATGCACCGCCCGAAGCAACAACTAAAGCGTCCTTTTTGTTGGCAAAACAGATGCCAGATGAAAAATCAGCAGGCGCCCAAACGTCAGTTTAAACGTAGGGCTCCCAATACTGCTTCCGCCCCTCCAGCCGAAACCCAGAGGGCTTCAGGAGCGGTCCTCACCAACCCCCCTTCCATTCCTTACTTGCTGACCGCACTCCCTCCTCCTCGTCTTTCAGAGGAACAGGTGGGCGGAAGGTTTGCAAGGCATCTGGGAGACAGGGAGTCCATCACAACCGATGCCTGGGTGCTTCAGTTAATAAAGCTTGGTCACACTCTCAAATTTCAAGAAAAAAACCCAAGCAGTCCTCCGGGGCTTTCATACTACCCAAGACGCACATTCCCCATTTAAGGGAGGAGATCATGGCTCTTCTTTGAAAAGAAGTAATAGAGCCAGTGCCGGCAAACCAGATCAGATCCCACTTCTTTCTGATACCCAAAAAGACAGAGGCTCTACGCCTGATTCTAGACCTCAGTACCCTCAACCTCTTCACGGAGTACAAGAGGTTTCGGATGCTAATGCTGCAAAGCCTGCTGCCTCTCCTTTCCAAAGGACAATGGCTTTGTGCCCTGGACATGCAGGATGCGTACCTACACATCCCAATATCCCGTCCATACCACAGATTCCTCAGGTTTTCTTTCCAAGGGGTGCATTACCAGTTCAAAGCTGTCCCTTTTGGACTGTCCTCTGCACCACTGATTTTTACCAGATGCTTAGTGGTCATGGCAGGTGCCTTGAGGAGTCCGAGGCACTATGTCTTCCCTTACCTCAACGATTGGCTTCTTACGGCTCTGTCAAGGGAGGGGTTGAAGGCTTCTATATCGGCTACCTTGCACCTTTTCCAGCGTCTGGGTATTACTGTCAGTTACCCCAAATCCCAGCTTGCTCCTTCCCAGCTCCTACAACTTATTGGGGGTGGTTCTGCACATGGTACAGGGTATGGACTTCCTCTCTTGGACAGAGTAGAGACTCTGGAGAGGCAAGCCAAGCTGGTATCCTCCAGTTGACTCATTTTGGCTAGGACAGCTCTTTGCCTACTTGGCTTCATGGCAGCAGCTATCCCTACGGTCCCACTGGCCAGACTCCACATGCGTATCTTGCAGTAAACTCCTCAGATCCCAATGGGATCAGAGGGCGGATGACCTGTTTCCAGTCTGATGCAGAAGGATCTGCTATGGTGGCAGAACTCCCAACAACCTTATTCAAGGAGTTCCTTTCCAGACCCCTCCTTACTCCCAAATCCTGACCACGGACGTGTCGGGAATGGGATGGGGTGCCATCTGGGATGTCACAGGACCCAGGGCCTGTGGTCGCCTGTGGAACTGCACTTGCACATAAATGTGCTAGAAATGAGAGCAGTGCTTTATGCTCTTCAGGCCTTTCAGCACGTACTTCAGCAAGATACCCTGTTGATCCAATCAGACAACATGTGCGTAATGTGGTACATCAACAAACGGAACACCCGCTTGTATCCTTTTTGCAAGGAAGCGATGCAGGTCTGGAACTGGGCAATTCTGCACAAGGTCCTTCTTCTGGTGGTCCACGTCCCAGGCATGCAGAACAAAATCTCGAAGACAGTCTCTGCCACACCAGGGTAAGAGCCCATGAGTGGAAGCTAAAACAAAGAAGTACTGCATCACATCTTCGACCTTTGGAGTCGTCCGGAGGTGGATCTAGTCACAGCCCCATCAAATGCAAAACTTCCCAAGTTTTGCTTGCTCGATCCCGGGCATGGTGCTTTTTGGCAAAACACACTGTCACTTTCTTGGACAGGGAGATATCTGTACGCATTCCCTCACTTTCCAGTCTTACAGAGAGTGCTGATTAAGCTACAGACAGAAGGAGCACAAGTGATATTGATAGCTCCATTTTGGCCTTGACAGATTTGGTTCCTGCTGGTCCAGCAGCTGGCAGCAGAACCTCCAGTTCCTCTACCACTTTCCTACGATCTCCTGACCCAGGAGGGGGGCACGCTAGTACATCCGGGACTGAAATCCCTTCATCTTCACACGTGGCTCCTCAAGACATAGTCGCTTTAAGGTATGGAGTTTCCCCTCGGGTAGCTCAGATTTTGGTAGAGGCAAGAAAGCCCTCTACCAGAACTACCTATGCCATGAAGTGGAAACGCTTTTCCATCTGGGCCACCTCGAAGACTTTGGATCCTTTCTTGTGCCCCACTCCCCAGGTCATGGAGTATCGTCTCCATCTGTGGGATCTGGGCTTGAGCTATTCGTCCTGAAGGTGCATCTACTGGCCAGCTCTGCCTACCATGATTTAGTAGGGGGCAAGACTCTGGCTCAGTTAGCGGTCTCTAAAACCTTCTTAAAAGGTATCCTGCATCTGAAACCCTGGTGCGTAACCCTGCTCCACAGTGGAACCTTAATTTTCCTTTAGAAAAATTGACCTTACCTTTTTTTGAACCGGCAAGGACATCTGACATGCACTTTTTGTCCTGGAAAGCGCTCTTTTTAGTTGCAGTCACTTCTTTTTTTTTTTTTTTTTATCTCATCCCTTTTTCTCCCCTGTGGAGTGGATCTCCGCGATCTCCAGCCGCCGGCACCCACATCCCTCGGGCTCAGTCTGGCACCCCCTCAGAGCCGGCCATTAATCACCCACGTTGCTCTGAATGCAGGATCCTCTCGAGTACCAGGGGGCACCGGGTGGGCCATCGGCCACCAAGATTGCGCCCCACCATTTTCCACCTTGGTTTTCTGCCCCAGAGAGCCGGACGTGCAATGGCGTGCAAGCACCTACGTGCTGACGCCCGCAGCACTCTCTTCCCCACTCTGCTGCTTGCTGCTGTAGTGCTACTGGTCTCCACCAGTCGCCGCTACAGTGCACTGCAGAGCCTCATCCCTCCCCAGAGGAAGGAGAGCAGTTGTGGGATGCTCGATCCTTCCTCTCTTCTGCCAGCCCCCAGCAGCCCAAGTCCGTTCCCGAACCCGGGTCGCCGGCATGATGCAAAGTGTGGTGTCTAGCGCCTCCACCCTGAGCGCCACCGGGCTGGCTAGTTGCAGTTACTTCTGCTCAGAGAATTTCCGAGCTTCAGGCCCTGATGTGTAAGGTGCCTTATTTGATTTTTCACAGAGACCGGGTGGCTCTGTGCACAGATCCTAAGTTTCTTCCTAAAGTTATTTCAGAGACTACCCTGAATCAGTCTCTTCAGTTGCCGGTGTATTACCCTGAACATTCTAATCAGGGGGGAGGCCATTCTGCATACCTTAGACATTCACAGAATTTTACGTTATTACACAAACAGGACTAAAGCTGTCTGCAGAACGGATCAAATTTTTGTTTCCTTTGCACTGAAGAGAGAAGGTGTAGCAGTTTCCAAACAGTGCCTTTCCAGGTGGTTGGCAAATTGCAGTACTTTTTGTTACTAGAAGTATGGTAAAGTCGTTTCGGGGCAGGTGAAAGGAACATATCTGCACAGCTGCTACTTGGAGTTCCATTCACACTTTCACGAAACACTGTAGTTTGCACATTGCCTGTAGGTGCAGGGCTGGTTTCAGACTGGCAGTCCTTCAGGGACTCCTGCCATAGAAACATAGAAGTTGACGGCAGATAAGGACCGCAAGGCCCATCCAGTCTGCCCATTTCTTTTTCTACCTTATGAGTGTGCCATCGGCCTTTGCTCTATCAATGGCCTGTCTATTAATACTCATATGTATTGCTCCCTTATGCCTATCTCATGCATGTCTGAAGCCCTGCACTGTATTCATATCCACCACTTCCTGAAGTAGGTCGTTACACGCATCCACCACTCTTTCTGTGAAAAAGAACTTCCTCACATTACCGCTTAATTGGCCTCCCACTAATCTCATGCTGTGTCCTCTTGTCCTGCTGTTTTTTTTATATTGAAACATGTTCGACTCTTTCACCTTGTTAATGCCCTTAAGGTGTTTGAGTGTTTCGATCATTTCACACCTCTCCCTCCTTTGCTCTAGGGTATACATATTGAGCTTCGTTAATCTGTCCTCATATGTTTTCTGATGCAGTCCCTGCAACATTTTGGTTGCCTTTCTCTGGACTGCCTCAGTTTGGTTAATGTCCTTGTGAACGTACTGCATGCAGTACTCCAGATGGGGCCTAACCAGTGTCTTGTAAAGAGGGATTATTACCTCCCTCTTTCGACTTGTGATACCCCTACTAATACACACTAACATCCCCCTAGCCTTACCTACTGCTTTAGTGGTCTGCTTGGATGATTTCAGGTTATCGGTGATGATGATGCTCAAGGCTCTTTCTTCCCTTGTGACTGCCAGCAACTCCCCTCTCAGCCTATAGGTGACTTCAGGGTTTCTCTTCCCTATGAGCATGATCTTACACTTCTTTGAGTTAAACCCCAGTTGCCACTCTTCCGACCATTTTGCTAGTTTATCCAGATCTCTTCTCATTCTGCCCACCCCATCTGGATCATCTGCTCTTTTGCAGATCTTGGTGTCATCTGCAAACAGACAAACATTACCCTCCAGTCCATCTGCAATGTCACTGATGAAGATATTGAAGAGGACTGGCCCCAGGACTGATCCCTGAGGTACCCCAGTTGTGACTTGCATCTCTTCTGACTGTATACCATTTACCACCGCTCTCTGTTTTCTGCCTGTCAACCAGTCTGCCACCCAATTGACCAACTTCTGACCCACCCCAAACCTACTCGGCTTATTAATCAATCTTCTATGTGGAACAGTATCGAAAGCTTTGCTGAAGTCAAGGTAGGCGACATCAACTGCTCCCCCTTGGTCCACCACTCTGGTTACCCAGTCAAAGAAATCTATTAGATTAAGTATTCAGCTAACTACTAGCTTCCTGTTCTAGCCTCCCATGTTTTCATGTCCTTTGGACTCTGATTGCTTGTGACTCAGTTCTACAAGTAACTACCTCCTGCAAGAGCCCTCTCGAAGTAAGATAGTACAGTTACATACGAACTTACCGTAACAGTAGATCTTCGAGAGAGGCTCTTGCAGTATGTAACCTTTTTCCCACCCAGCTTCCTCCTATTTAGTTTGTAGCTCTCTTTCCAGGAGCCTTTTCTTGTACTAAGGAGCCTCTTCCCTGTCTCCTGTCATGACTCTTAGAGGTCTCTGACAGGAGAACTGGAGGGAGGACATGGGGACTGCTCACTATATAGTGTCACGCTGACATCTGTCTTGTGAAGCCGGGTGGGCGGTCCCCTGTAACACACTACTAGCAAAAGTTTACGTGTGGCACTGATGCCAGGGGGTGCAGTTCTACAAGTAATTACCTACTGCAAGAGCCTCTCTCGAAGATCTACTGTTACGGTAAGTTCTTGCTTAACTGTACTTTGGACCAGTGGATCAAACTACAATCACGTGCGTAAATAATAGCACTTTTCGTATGGCTAACACTCTGTAGGTCCTCCCTCTGATAAGAAATTTAAGGGCTACATCTAGTGCAGTTCTGACCAGTTTAATTATAAAATTGGTAATAAAAGCTGTGCTAAAACATAGATACAGAATTTGATGGCAGATAAGGACCGCTTGCCCCATCCAGTCTGCCCATTTCTCCCTACCTGCGCTATTGCTGCAGACCAAGCCCGATCAACACCTTTTTCTCCTTTCTACTATGATTCCCTTGTGCTTATCCCATGCATTCTTGAACCCCACTACTGTTTTCACCCCCTCCACCTCCACTGGAAGGCTGTGCCAGGAAGACACCACTCATTCTGGGAAGAAGTGCTTCCTCACATCTCTCCTGAATCTACCCCATCCAGCTTCATAGCATGTCCCCTTGTTCTTGAGCACTTTTTCTTCTGAAAAATACTCCCCTCCTGTACCTTAATTTACCCCTGTGGTAAAACAGCTTAGAAAAATAAAAACATCTTGGAAAAATAAGAATTACACTGATGATTCCGTCAGAAATACAGTAATGCTAAAAAAAACTATATTTTTTGCTGATTAACCAACACTGCTACTTTAAAATGTTTTCAGTAATAAATGATCGTCCTGAAATTTACAGTTTTGGGGCAACGGTGTGCAGTTGAGCTCTGCTGATGCTGGTTGAGATTTGCTTGCTAGATACTGGGGGAAAAAGGGGAAGCAATGCAGATGAGGTAGTAAAACGTTTGACGAAGGCTTAAGCTAATGTATATTCCTAGAATTTAGGAGCAAATTGTTTAACCAGGAAAGGCACACTAAGCTGGAGCTTGTTTCCAGGTGTGACATGGGAGTACAAGGAGGTTACGTGACTTGCTCAGGGTCTTGCAGTTTGCAGGAAAGGGGACATTGTTTAACCAGGATTTTCTGCTGAAATGATGTGTTGTTAATTAAAAATTGTTATTAATTGAAAATTGCTGTTGGCATCATTCTGTGGTGCCAGAGGAGTTTATCAAAGTCCCTTATTGGGAGACCCAGTTCACACTGCAACCCAGCTCCCTGCCCCAAGCTGTTTGAGCTCTGGGCATGCAACAGAGATGGTGTGCTTAAGTTTCAGAAAGGCATTGTCTATCTGCTGACCTAGTGCTAGCAGTAAACAGCAGGGTGGCCTTAACGTCATTGGTAACCACTTGCCATCAGCCCCTTTCCACAGGCCAGCACTGCTGCAAGCCAGATGCAGTTGTATCAGAGGTGTTGGAGGTTGCTTACTCAAAGCGGAAAGACACTGGGTGCAAGCATGATGGCTGGCCCTCCACTTCTACATCACTGTGGCCTGGCACTACTTCTATTTTGCCTGGATTGATGGCTGGTCCGCAGTCTGGGCTGAAAGCAAGGTGGTATGACCAGAGTTTTGACGGGCAGGGGCAGCAGTGAGAGTAAACTCGGTCCGACAGTCGGGTGAAGGTAGTCATTGCCAGTACAAAGTTTTAAACTGGGACTTACATTTTGCTAGTGGATCATTGGTTAGCCTGATGTCTACATTGTGCTTGAAAACTATCTTGCCATTTTCAACAGGGGCCGAGACCTGCTACATGGTGTTAGGTCAAAACACTGAGATAGGACCCTCTGACTGGGTAGGCCCGCTGAGACAAACATGTCCCTTTTTCAGGGGCGACCTGGGGAACAGTTCTGGATTGCTATTTGAGATTAGCAAAAACTGAACTTACTGTAAGGAATGAAGTTGCTAGTGATGATCCCATTGTATGTCAAGGTAGGGGACTGGCCGAAGCCAGCCAATTTCTTCATTTCCCTCTTGCCATCAGATAGAGATGTCAGACAACCAAAGGTGTAGTATAGTGTTTTGAAGTCTCTCTCAAAAGATGCACCTTATTTATCCCTGCCGTATAAGCTGATGGAGAGCACAAGCACGGAATCATTTAAACATGTTCTGGACATCTTTATGGATGGGGGAACTTGTGATAGTTATCACCGAGTAGTGGTGGACAGTACCTGTAGGCCAGTCACCTTCTTACGTCCCAGTTATCCCGCATGAAATAATAATCCATGTTAATGTTGTTTAGACAGCTGAGGAATTAAACAAAAAATAAGAAAGGAAAGTGGTGCATCTTTTAAATACCTACATGTCTGATTAAGAGGCTGAAGCAGAAAATTAGGGGATCCTTGAAAGCCCCGTGAGAAATCAATTACAGCCATTGCTTTTGGTTTTCAGGCCAGGTCTGTTTCTGTGTTGCTGTAAGGAAGCAATTAGCAGTGTGCATTATTCTTTCTGTAACTGAGTCTACTGACAGCACATATAGATCTGCTAAAGCATGAACTGCTGCTGGCTGTACCTTGCCAGACTGCTGACATGAAATGCTTTCTGGACACAGACTGCTTATAGGCTTCTCACTAGTGGGGACTTTTCAGCCCATCGCTGTTGACAGTTTCTGGTGATTCACTAGGCATCCGAAAGGTCAAGACCATTGGCTTTTGAAAGAATTAAGAAAAAATGCCAAAATTACATTTAGCTGAAAAGCAAGCCTGATATGAGCTTTTTTTTTTTTTAATTTGATGACCCTGTGGTCTCTCTGGCCAGTTTCCTGCAGCAGAGACCATCATTTGTTATGCAGTATTTTATTTTCCTCCTTAGGCTTACGTGTCTTTGAACAACTAACATAACTTATACCTGGTGTCTGAAGGATGGCTTTGGTGATGGTAGTTGTGGGGGGAGCCGGGTCAAAAACTCCACTGTTGGCCTTGTGCAGTGCAGTATTTCTTTGAAGGGGATAAGGAAGGGGTGGAAAAAATGTGTAGGGATCTTTGGAAAA
This sequence comes from Neoceratodus forsteri, assembly GCA_016271365.2. Taxonomy (NCBI): domain Eukaryota; kingdom Metazoa; phylum Chordata; order Ceratodontiformes; family Ceratodontidae; genus Neoceratodus; species Neoceratodus forsteri. The sequence goes on along the minus strand of CM057451.1, from coordinate 663,737,897 downwards.
TCGAGATGTGGTCAAGAGCATAGCAGTTGGGGTTCTCTGCCAGAAAGTGCAAAATCATGCACCTAGGGCATAGGAAACCAATAACTGAGTATAGGATTTGGGGAGGGGGGTATGCCAGTCACTAAACAGAAAAAAGGGACCTCAGTGTGGCAGCGCAGTGGGTAGGGCCAGTGGTATGCATTGGGAGAGATATCTCCAGCATGAGGAGGCAGGTGGTGTTGCCACTATATTGCTCGCTGGTGAGACCATACCTGGAGTATTGTGTCCACATCAGGAGGCTGTATCTCAGAAAGGACATAGACAGGGTAGAGGCAGTCCAGAGGAGGGCAACTAAAATGCTGTAGGGATTGTACCAAAAGCCCTACAAGGAGAGACTGATGGAGCTCAACATGTACACTTTGGAAGACAGGTGAGTGAGAGGGGACCAGGTAGAAGCTGACAGGTACCTCAAGGAGTGAACAGGGTGCAGGAGGAGTGTCTCTTTCAAATGATCCAGAAGCAAATAATTTGATACCTTTAATGGACCAACATAGATGTAACAAAAGTAACCAACAAGTCCATTGTCAGAAGGCAGTTATTTAGAAAAAAAACAGTACTTTTAACACCCAGATCATGCTGAAAAAAAAACTGAAACTGTCCCAGCTTAAGGTGACAAGGTACTGTTAAGCTTCTCTGACATCATCTTCTGTTTTTTTTTTTTTTTTTTTAATGAGTATTATAGACAAATGGGGACTTTTTCTTTTTTTTTTTTTTTTTTCTGCATGATCTGGGTGTTAAAAGTATTGTTTTTCTAAATAACTGTCATTACACTTCTGAAGAAAGACTTGTTGGTCCGAAAGCTAGAGCACTTTGTTCTTGTTGTTACATCTGTGTTTGTCCATTAAAAGGTATCGAATCATTTGCTTCTGGATCTCTTTTTACAAGGACCAATATGGCAAATACTAAATCTAGATTTCTTTCAAATAAGAATGAGCACCAGAACCAGAGGGCATGTGATGAAGCTGGGGAGATGGGGAGTTTAGGAGGGATGAGAAAAAGTACTACTTCATACTAAAATTGTCAGCAGATTAGGCCTTTCTATCTTGTCTGCTTGAGATGCAGCTCACAGTTTTGTCCCTGTAGCTGTCCCCACCCCCCTTTGTTTCCCACGTTCCACCCCGAGTTTCCCTACTGTTCATTTCCCTTCCCTCCCGCACCTTTCCCGTGTATCTGTCCCAGCCTCTTTTGAATCCTTCCACTGATTCCACTGACGCCAGCTCCTCTGGCAGTGCATTCTAAGGTGCCACCAACCTCTCCGTGAAATAGGGTTGCCTCACTTCTCCTTTATACTTCCCCCTACTAGTTTTAGACTATGGCCCCTCTTGGTCCCTTCCCCCTTCAGTTTGAGCAGACCCTCTGTGTTTACTCTGTTTATCTGCCTCAAATATTTAAAGACCTCTATCATATCCCCCTGTCCTTTTTGTCCTCCAAGGAGTACATGTTCAACCCCCGAAGTCTCTCCTCATAGGACTTATCCTCCAGACCGTGAATCATCTTTGATGATGTCTCTGGACATTCTCCAGAAGAACAACATCCTTCCTTAAGTAGGGGTGCCAGAACTGCACACAGTACTCCAGGTGCGGCCTCACCAAGTAATTGTACAGGGGTAGTAGAACCTCACTCCTCCTCGATGATATCCCCCTAGCAATACACTCAGGCATCCTGTTTGTCTTATCCATAGACATCCTGCACTGCTGTGAGTTGTTCATTTTGGCATCTATTACCGAGGCCCCTACTTTTCTGTGGCACATTGGGACTAAGTTCTGTGGCAAAATTACCATTTGCCGCAGAGCTTCTGCGGCGGTGGTTTGTAATTTTTGCGGAAGTTCTGTGGCACTAACGAACTACCAAATCACAGTATCAGCTTGTTATCCTGACTTCACTTCCATGGCAATGGTTATAGCAGTTAGGATGGGGGAAAGCACAGTAACACTAGTTCAAAAAATAACAGAATTAAATAATTGTATGCCTAAAAAGGCAAAAAAAAAAAAAATCTAGCCCTTAAGGTTCTAGTCTGTTGCATAAATGAAATATGCAGAGGGAACCTTATGTGATAAATAAGGTATTTCTATACTCATGCTGTCTGTACCACTCGTGAGGTCCCCATTGAGTATAATATGCAGTCTGCAACATACATACGTGTGTGTGTGTGTACACATACGTATATATTTATAAAATGGGTAGGAACAGTTATCTCTGCTGGTTGGTTGAAACACATCACATGACCATGCGTATATCAGAAAGCAACTGCACACCTGCACTTTCACCCCCCTGTAAAACAATTTTGCCATTTTATAAGATAGCTAACCCACTCTAGATTGTGCAGTAGTGCTCTGATATCATACGCCTTGGTGGATTGACTCACGCCAGCCTCAAGCGTCAGTGCGTAACTGCGCACCAAGGCTTGCGTATATCCGACCTTGACTGCACACCTTATAGTGAGTTATCTGTTACATATTTATGCATATACGTATTACACATATACATATATATAAAAATTTTTTTTTTTTTTTTAATTTCCATGAAATTGTATCCTCATTCATACAGGTCCCTTTGGAAATGGAATAAATAGAATAGAGGAGATATTGCAGAACTCATTTTTAATGCCAGTCTGTTTCCCCTAACACACTACGTAACACCATCAGGCCATGACATGCATGTGAACCCATTGTGGGATAAAGCTCTCCAGCCCATCGCAGTGTGCATCCCCCATGTGACTGAACACTGCGCCATACCTTCCCAGGCTCAGAGAAGTGATGTGTTTCCCCAGTCCTTGTGCTGCTGAGCCAGCTCCCAGCGCTCATCTCTGAACCTGAGTTGCTGACATGGGAACACAACATGCTGCCCTCTGGCCCAACAGCTGGCCCTGCACACAACATTTTTCCATAACTTTTAGGTGATTCTATCAGCCAATAACAATATGTAATCAATTACCCTGGCAAAAATGTGTATAGCGCAATTATTTATTTAACAGGTCTACTCTTTCAACAGGTCTACACATTATTATATTCCACTTTTCTGGGCATAATTACGCTATTTTTCTTAAAAATGACAGGTTAATTCATTTTTACCAGTTATTCATTTCAGATGGCATCTCAATACCTTAAAGGCAAAAATAAGTTTGGACAAAGTAAGGTATGGACTTAACAGGTCTATGTTATTGTCAAGGTTTTGTTTAAATTGGCCTTAAAGTAATAACGTAAGACTGAAAATTATATTAGGCTGTAGTGCAGGTTGAGGAAATATCACTGTGCCTGATGTGCTGTGCCACCGCCTCTGGCAGTGGGAGCTGTGGTAGATAAGTGACTATTCATTTCTGTGGCAGAATGCAGCTATTTCATTAGCTAATGTATGATGCTGTAGCATTGATAACATCACATTCTGAGCACAGAGGGGTTTTGGATATAAAAAGAGGGGAAGGGAACCAGGTTCTATGGATAAACAGAAATATTAATAAAGAATCCCCAAGAACGGTGAATTCTGCAGTACTGCAGAAGTTCTGCAATAGGTTGCAAGTTCTGCTCATAATTCTGTGGCAGCAGAATTCTAGGGTCCTTATGTATTATCACTCTCAGATCTTTTTCCCTCTTGGAGACCATTAGCCCCCCCCGATTGTAGTGATACCCAGGATTCTTAACATCCTAATGTAGTACGCTGCACTTCCTGGCATTAAACCTCAGCTGCCAAGTGTGTGACTACTTTTTGAGAGTCTTCAAGTCCTCCTGTAGTGTCCTTCTTCCCTAAGGATCAATCTACTCCTTACACCCTCCCCAGTGTCCGCTATGAACGCATTAAATAGGAGCGGGCCCAACACCGACCGACCCTTGAGGGACCCTACTGATGTCTCTTCTGGGAGACGAGACCTCCCCCCCCACCACCACCACTCTCTGCAGCCAATCATTTAGTCAGTTCTCAATCCACCCTACCATTTTTACCCCACTCCTAAGCTCCTCAGCTTATTTATTAGTCCCCCTGTCACCGAGTCAAAAGCCTTGCTAAAGTCCAGGTACAGGAAATCGACCCACCTTCCATGGTCCAGTGATCTTGTCACCCAGTCGTAAAATTTGATTAGGTTGGTTTGACATGATCTCCCCCAGAAAAACCCGTGTTGGCGTTCATCATGAAAGCCATATGCCTCCAGGAACTCCACCATCCTCTCTTTCAAGATGGTCTCCAAACATTTCCCCACTACAGACGTCAGGCCGACCGGTTGGTAATTTCTTGGCTCATCCCGCAATCTACTCTTATGCAGGGGCACAAGGTGTGCCGTTATCCAGTCCCATGGAACACATCCTGATTGGAGCAAGGAATTGAATAGTCCTGCCAATGGTGCAGCTGGGACATCTGCCAGTTTCTTCAGTACCCTGGGGTGGATTCCATTTGGGCCCGGAGCCTTGTCAGTCTCCAGGAACTTAAGAGCCTCCCTTACTGTCCCCACCGGGATCTCATTTGTGAGTGCCTCCACGAGCCCCTATTTTGCCTTCCCCTTGTGGAATTGGCCCATCCCCATCTTTTGTAAAGACAGAGCAGAAGTACTTATTAAGTATTTCTGCTTGCTTTACAGCCTCCTCTGCCCCCTACCCTCTTTCTTTAACCTGTTTATCTGCCCCCCCACCCTTCCTTCTTTCCCTGATATATCTGTAAAATTCCTCCCCTTCCTTGATCCCCTGTGCCAACCATTGCTCCTTGTCTGCCTTGGCCAATCTTACTACCCTACTCATCACTTTGGAGATCCTATGGTACTCCTCCCTGTCCTTTATCCCTCGAGGTCGCTTGCATAGGAAGGTCAACCTTTTTTTCCCCTCACCCTCTCCAGCACTTCCCTGGTCCACCAGCTGGGTTTTCTAGCCCTTGCATTCTTGTAGTATGCCTTTGTGCAGGATTTTGTGGCCTCTAGAAGACCTGTCCTTCTCCCACCTATGTTCTGTGCTTATGTCTGGACTGATCTTATCCAAATATCCCTCAAGGATGGCAGCCATCCCCCTGAAGCCTGCCCCCACTAAAGTCCACTACCGTTGTTCTAGTGTGGTTCCCTTCCCACCCCAGGTCCAGGGAGAACCATAATGTGGAGTGGTCACGCCCCACCAATGGGTCTTCCACTACTAAGTTCTTAACCTGGTCACCATCTGCCAGAACCAAATCCAGGATGTGTCGCTCTCTGGTCGGCTCTGCTACCAGTTGAGACAGAAATTCATCCTGGAAGGTGTCCAGTAGTCATTGCTCTTTAGCAGATGATGATGCCATAGTACCTCAGTCAACCCCAGACAACTTAAAATCCCCCATCACCACGGTCCTGCCCCTACCCCTACTACAGTGACTTTTAAGGTTGTCCATCAGTTCCTCATCTAGGTCCTTGGCTTGCATAGGAGGCCTGTAAACAACCCCTAGATTGACCCTCCTACCCTTGGCGTCATGTAAAGTGACCCATATCACCTCTATCTTCCCTTCAGCATTCTTCTCCCTGCTACACTTAATCCCATTCCTAATAAACAGAGCCACCCCCTCCTTTGCCAGTTTTCCTGTCCTTCCTAAATGTAGTGTATCCTGGTAGACTGAGATCCCATTTGTGGTCCTGTGTGGCCCATGTCTCAGTGACCGCTGCCACATCCACCCCTCGCTCTGTCATCATTGCCTGCAAAACAGGTATCTTGTTCCCCAGACTCCTCACAGTTAGCAAGACCACCTTCCACACCGTACTCCTCCCCTTTTCTGCCCTTCCTTGAACAAATGACTTCATTGAAAGAGTGGTGGATACCTGTAATAGACTACCTGCAGAAGTGGTGGAGGTGAAGTAGGGAGCTTCAAGCATGGATGGGCTAGACATAGGAGAAAATTGGGAAATGGGCAGGGAGGAAGGAGGATCACTGGAGACAGTTGGGGTCTACACAGTCAAGGCAGGGATTATTTGGGCAGACTGGGTGGACCAGGCCGGTCAGTCCTTTTCTGCCAACAAATTCTGTTCTGTGTTGTTCATTAATTTATTTCCAGTTTTCAAAGCACTATATCTTGGTGAATTTTCAACTTTTGCATTTGACATTGGACTTAAAAAGTGTGTATCACCTTCTTGTGGCAGCAATGGGTTCTCACAGGTGTGGGGAGTGGCAAACCTCTGCTTCCCTTGGCCTATCAGCTCCACCATGGGTTCCGATCCCTTCGACTCCCCAGCCGGCGGCTCTGCCACTGATGGACTCTCTCCCATGCAGCTGAATGAGGGGGCCCTCATGATGAAGGCTCGACCGACTTCTGGCCAGTCCTGCCTCCTGTCTGTGATGGTCACTTCAGATATCTCAATCATCTGCACCCTGGAGAAGTGGACTCAGCCAGTCTTTGACAAGGCATCCAATTCGGATGCGGAGTCTTCGATGAGGTCTTCAGGTTGAACGCAACTGATCCACCTCAACTCCTCAGATGGTTGATCCTCTCTGTCCGAGTCAACCTCTTTTGCTACTTATTTATCAGTATGTTTTTATTGATTTTGAAGTTGATATTTAAACAAATACAGCTATGTAAAACATAGTTTACATAACAATCTTAAATGGGTACTATATATATAAATAAATGGAAAATACAAACCATATATGTGTAATACATTACATTACTTGTAAAGAGCTTATAAATAGTTAAACGTTCCAGAGATATTAATGCATTCAAATATCAAGAAACTGAATATATTACAATAAATAGCTATCCTTTAACCATCCTTTAAATGAAATTAATCTTAAACTGTAGTAATCTTGTTTTGCTAATTACCATTAACTTGTAATGACTAATCACAGTAGAAACCCTATCAGGGAAGAGTAAAATATTTAATCAATAATGCGTTCCTTCATCTCTAGATATTGAAATACCAATACTCATTATATACTATCTTTGCTATGTCCTTCCAAAGAGAACAGTGAGACAGAAGGTAAGGAATTGTGGTCAGGTGACACCGTATAGGATAATGCAAAGAAATACTATCCAGGCTGGACTGTTGGAGGTACCAAAGCCTTAATACTGCCTGCAGACCTAGTGGGCCACGCAGATTCAGTCTGTTGTAAACAGGGCTCCAGATAAGGTGTTTACCGGCCTATTTTACTCACCTCATTTTAGGAAATACTCTTCAGAATTTTTTTTAATGAGTACCAGTACTCCCCCACCATTTGTAAATACTCCACACTTCAAAGAATAGTGCTTCATAACATAACTGGTGATTCAAAAGGAACATTTTTTTGCCAGATTTACAGAACTTGTATGCATCCCACTTCTGTTTTAAAACTGGTGAGTAAATTCCTACCTGCCAACATTATTTGGAGCATTGTTGGCACCTGAAATTCTTATCTAGAAAAAAACCTACATTTTTTAAATAAATGTACTCCTCAGTCCACTCTAGCAAGACATTTGTACCCATCTGAATTTTGTTTTATTCACCTCACTTTCAAAATGAGGAGTACAGGTACTCATCCCAAAAAATCTTATCTAGACCCCTGGTTGTAAATAACACCTTGCATAGAGTATCCCACTTCTTGCTAAATTTAGCTGATTCGTCTCTTAGGGTTAGTGCTAATGTCTCTGTCCTGAGCATCTCCACCAGATTGTTTTTCCACTCTTGTACCATTGGGACAGTGTCTTCTAACCAATATTTTAATAAAACATGTCTAATTATGCTCCTAATAATGACAGTGTTTGACGTTGCTCATAGGACCAGAGCATATCTCTTCCAAATTGTCCCAAGATGCAAGTGGGCAACCGGATATGATTTGAGATCACAGGATGATTCTTGAATAAGTTTGTTACATTCTCCCATTAGGGATGAACTAATGGGCAGTCACAGAACATATGTAGCAAAGTACCCTGTGCATGCTTACGTTTATGGCAAGTTGGGGAGGTAGCCAAGCCCATCTTAAATCTTTGATGTGGAGTGTAATATAAATTATGCACAGTTTTATACTGGATCAGCCTTAAGTCTACTGAGCTAAATACTTGGAAGGGGAGAACCCATATCTTTTCCCAGTACCATTCCACTGTGGATGTTTCAAGTGCATGAGACCACCACCGCACTGTTTCTGAAGCCGAGCCTCTGATCAGGCCCACTAAATATACCAAATTGTGCAGGCCCAAAAACAAAGGGGGCCTAAAAGCTCCTGATTTTTACTTATATTTTCTAGCTGCAAGATTGGCCCAGCTTGCAAAATGGATTCATGTAAAATCTGTCCAACTGTATACTCCGGACTGGGTGGACATAGAGAACGCGATAGAAGAGAAACAGGGCATAACACTGAGCGCGTTACTCTATGCAAAACCCACTGTATCTTGCAAAAACAAGATTATTTTAGATTCACGTAGGCAACTTGAGACAGGTCAGTGGCCTACTGAATCTGGATATGAATCAAGTTAGGGCCAACCTATATGGGGGAACTCTTAACTTTACACAAATTGGTATACATCTCCAAAATGCAATTTGGCAACATAAGGGAATTGTTACAGGAGGGGATATTCTGCAGAACGACACTTTTCGACCTTATGAAAACTTAGTTGACAAGTATGACATTCCTAACTGATAAACATAGAAAGAGAATCTGATGACAGATCAGGACCGCTTGGCCCACCTAGTCTGCCCATTTCCCTACCTAACGGATAAGCTGCAGATCCTAGTTAACCAGCAGCCTACTTCCTTCTACCCCCACTAGAATTACCTTATGTCTGTCCCATGCATTCTTGAATTCCCCCCAGTGTTGACTCTATGACCTCCTCAGGAAGGCTGCTCTTTGCATCTGTAACCCTCTTTGTGAAGAAATACTTCCTCATATTACCCCTGAACCGCCCCCCCCCCATCTTCAAATTGTGCCCCCTTGTTCTTGCACATCTTTTTCTGAAAGATGCTACCCTCTTGGACTTTGTTGATTCCCTTGAGGTATTTGAAAGTTTCTATCATGTCCTCCCTCTTCCTCCTTTCCTCGAGACTTACATCTTAAGCTCCTTTAGTCTTTCTTCATATGTCTTCTGGTGCAGGCCCTGCACCATTTTGGTTGCCCTCCTCTGGACAGCCTCCACCCTCTCTGTCTTTGCGGAGATGGTGTCTCCAGAACTGCACACAGTACTCCAGATGTGGTCTTACCAACTGTCTGTACAGAGGGCCAACAACTTCCTGTTTTCTACTGGTGATGCCTCTCCCTATGCAACCCAGCCCTCCTTACTCCTTCTCACATTGCTTTCCCACTTTTAGGACATCTGATATGACTACTCCCAGGTCCCTTTCCATTTTTGTTGATGTCAGTATCTCACCCCCTCCATTGCATACTCTTTCCCTGGGTTTTTGTTTCCCAGGTGCATTACTTTGCACTTCTTTGCATTGAATCTAAACTGCCATACATTTGACCATTCCTCCAACCTTGCCAAATCCTTTTTCATCCTTTCCACCCCACCTTGCGTATCAACCCTGTTGCAGATCTTTGTGTCATCTGCAAAGAGACCTACTTTTCCTTCCAGTCCCTCTGCGATGTCACTTATATAGACATTAAAAAGGGCCAGCCCCAGTACTGAACCCTGCAGTACCCCACTAGTAACCCCCCTTTCTTCACTGTGGACTCATTTACTATTACCCTGTGTGTCCTGTTGTCCAGCCAGTGTTTTAACCAGGCTACCACCTTGGGACCCACTCCCAGGCTAGCTAATTTATTTATTAATCTTTTGTGCAGGACTGTGTCAAATGCCTTGCTAAAGTCTAGGTAGGCCACGTCCACAGCCCCTCCCTGGTCTACTACTTTGGTCACCCAGTCAAATAAATCAATTAGATTTGTCTGACATGACCTTCCAGCTGTGAATCCCATGCCTAGGGTCCTGTGCCCCACTGGCTTCTAGGTACTCAACAGTTCTTTCCTTCAGAAGTGATTCCATCATTTTCCCTACCACTGAGGTCAAACTGACAGGTCTGTAGTTTCCTGCCTCTGTCTTGCTCCCACTTTTGTGAAGGGAAATCACATCTGCCCTCCTCCAGTCCTCAGGTACCATGCCATCCTCCCATGATTTATTAACAAGGGTGGTCAGTGGTGTTACTAGTTCTTCCCTCAGTTCTTTTAGAATTCTAGGTTTAATCCCATCAGGCCCCATTGCTTTATCCACCTTCAGTTTTAGGAGTTCTCTCAGAACCCTTTCTTCTGTGAAAGGACTAAAATCAATCTCCCTATCCAGAGTGCTTCTATTGACTGGATTAGGTATCTCCCCCTGCTCTTCCATTGTGCATACTGAGCACAAGTATTCGTTCAATATCCCTGCTTTTTCACTGTCGCTCTCTGCCCAACCACCTTCCTCTGTATTCAGCCTCAGTATCCCTGCTTTAGTCTTTCTTTGCTCCCTAATGTACCTGTAAAAGGTTTTGGCCCCCTTTTTAACCGAGTTGGCTATCCTTTCCTCGGTTTGGGCCTTTGCTATTCTGACTGCCTTCCCCATTTCCTTCTGCTTTAACTGGTACAGTTCTCTGTCCTGCTCCTTCTGTGTTTCCTTATAGTTCCTGAATGCTATCTTTTTCTCCCTAACCTTCCCCGCCACTTCTTTTGAGAGCCATAGTGATTTTCTCTGTCGTTTTGATTCACACAGAGACTTGTTGCCTCTGTGATGGCGATTTTGATGTTTCCCCACTGTTGCTCCACCTCACCTTCTTGCCTGTTTGCGAGTACTTTTCTGAGGCACTCTCCCATTTTGACAAAATCAGCCCTCCTGAAGTCCAGTACCTTCACTTTTGTATGGCTTGACTCTGCAGCTAAGTTTATCGTTAACCACACTGTTGATGGTCACTTGTTCCCAGATGGCTACCCACTTCTAGATCTGAGATCCCTTCTCTGTCCCCATTTGAGAGTACCAGGTCTAAGATTGCTCCCCCCTGACTGGGTGCCAAAACTAGCTGTCTGAGGCATGCCCCCTGTAGGGCATCGAGAATGGCCCTGCTTTTGGATGTGGCTGCAGCAAAGGTGCTCCAGTTAACATCTGGCATATTCCGGTCCCCCATCAGCAATATCTCCCCTTTCTCTGCCATCCTAAGGATGCCTTCTATCATTTCCTTGTCCATTTCCTCCCCCTGAGATGGGGGTCTGTATACAACCCCTGTGCGGACTGTGGTGCCATTTCCAGTCTCCAGGGTGACCCACAGTGCCTCCTCTCCTCCCTGTTTACCCTTTAGTTCTGTTGCTTTGATCCCTTCCTTTACATAGAGGGCTCCTCCTCCTCTTCTACTGTCTCTGTCCCTCCTGTAGATTGTGTACCTTGGTATATTGACATCCCAGTCATGGTTCTTTGTGTACCATATTTCTGTGACTGCCACGATATCCAGGCATCCGCCTTCCATCAAGGCCACCATTTTGGGGAGCTTTTTACCTAGACTATGGGCAGTGGCACTCATTACCCTCCATTTTTTTATGGCCTTATTTCTTTTTGCCCCATCCCTGTCCTTACTGCCTTTGTCTTTTTCTCCATTTACCCCTGCCCTTCTCCCTATCAACTGCTCTGTCTTGGTGTTTGCCTCATTAACTACCCTGATTTTTTTTTTTTTGGGGGGGGGGCTAGGATTTCCCTTCTCCTTTTTCAGTGCCTCCCCTCTTGGCTAGTTTAAATGCTTGCCAATGAAGCATTTTGTCACCTAGGATCCTGGTTCCCCTCCTGGACAGATGCAGACCATTGCGCCTGATAAACTTCTTTATATAAATATTTAACATGCTATACGAAGTAAAACAGACTTTTCTGTTCCCCTGAACGACAATACTAGAACAATGTCTGGTTGTCTTAGGATGATGCCTAAAATTCAGCAGAAGGGCAGACAGCAAGGAGAACCAGGGATAAAGGACAACCAAGGAAGGGGCTGGAGTAGAACAGCAAAACAGTCTAGAAAGGTCAAATCATGGAAAGCCATGTGTGCAAATGCCAGGAGCTTTAGCAACAAGATAGAAGATCTGGAGGCTGTCATGGTGCAGTCAGACCTGGACATTGTGGCCATCACTGAAACCTGGTGTAATGATAACCATGACTGGGAGATGGCCATACCTGGCTACAACATATTCAGAAGAGACAGGGCAGGCAGGAAGGAGGAGGAGTAGCACTGTATGTGAAAAATGACATAAGGCCACAGAGATCCAGGAGGAACAAATGGGGGAGAGTACTGTGGGTTAAGCTGGAAAGGAAAATGGGGCCAGCCATCCGCACAGGTGTGGTCTATAGACCACCAGCCCAGGAGGAAGAAACAGATAGGGTTGATGCTAGCCATCCAAAGGATGGCAGACAAGGGTGAGGTAGTACTGGTTGGAGACTTCAGTATTCCAGACGTGGACTGGAGCATCCCAGCAGCAGCATCAACTAGGAGCAGGTTTATCCTGGACTCTGTTCAGGGTGCCTTCCTCAAGCAACTGGTCATGGAACCAGCTCGGCAGAAGGCAATACTGGACCTTGTGCTCACAAACTGGGATAGTGTGATGGGGATAACAGTGGGGGAGCACCTGGGGAACAGTAACCACCAGTCATTGTGGTTTGAAATCACAGAAAGAGCAGAACCAAACCACACAAAAACACGTATCCTGGATTTTAGGGGGGCAGACATTGGGAAAATGGGGAGATACTTGAAAGAGGCATTAAGGGGAATGGGGCAGGAATCAGGGGTTGAGGAACAGTGGGCGGTATTTAAAATGGGGATTACAGAGCAACAGAATTATGCATTAAGCAGGTTAGCAAGAGGAAAAGGAAGAGGAGACCATTATGGTTTTCCAAAGAGGTAGCAAAGAAAGTGAAAGCCAAAAGATTGCATTCAGGCAATACAAAAGACACAGGCAGAAGGGATAGGAGAAGTACCAGGAGAAGCAAGGGAGGCAGGGAGGTCAGTAAGGAAGCCAAAGCTCAGACAGAAGAACACATTGCAAAATCAGTGGGTGAGGGGACAAAACCTTTTACAAGTACATAAGTGAAAAAAGAAAGGCAAAGGGAGGGATAGTGAGACTGAAGGGGGAGGATGGGGGCCACGTGGAGGATGACAACAGTAAAGCTGACATATTGAACAGGTATTTCTGCTCAGTCTCTACTGAGGAAGAAGAGGGTAATGGGTCTGAAGGGAGTACAAGGGGTGAGAATGGTGCAGAAATGGACACAAGTCCCTTTACATGAGAAAGGGTCCTGAAGGAACTGGAAGTAATAAGTTGATAAAGCAATGGGGCCAGATGGAATATTTAGGGTCCTTAAAAACTAAGAGAGGTGGTGGCTGAACCTCTGGCTATCCTGTTTAGCTGATCACTGGAAAGCAGGAGGTGCCCAAAGATTGGAGGACAGCAGATGTAGTCCCTTTATACAAAAGTGGGAACAAAGAGGCAGGAACACAGACCAGTCAGTCTCACCTCGGTAGTGGGGAAGATCATGGAAGCACTACTGAAGGAGAGATTGGTGGAACATCTGGTTGTCAATGGACTACAGGACCCAAGGCAGCATGGTTTCACCAGGGGGAGGTCATGTCAGACCAACCTCGTTGAATTTTTTGACTGGGTAACTAGGGAGGTGGATCAGGGGAGGGCAGTGGACATGGCCTATCTGGACTTCAGCAAGGCCTTTGACACTGTGCCAAATAGAAGACTATTACACAAACTGGGGAATATGGGTGTGGGCAGGACAGCAGTGTGGTGGGTAGGTAACTGGCTGGGCGACAGGACACAGAGGGTGGTGGTAAATGGCTGTCACTCCACAGAGGGAAGAGTGACCAGTGGGGTACCACAGGGATCAGTGCTGGGACCGGTTCTATTCAATATCTTCATCAGTGACATTGCGCAGGACCTAGAAGGTAGAATTTCACTGTTCGCTGATTACACAAAGCTCTGTAACAGAGTAGACACACCAGAGGGTGTAGACAGAATGAGAAGGGACCTGCAGAAACTTGAAGAATGGTCAGGGATTTAGCAGTTGAAATTCAATGCAAAGAAGTGCAAGATAATGCATATGGGGCACAAAACCCTGGCACAATATATATCAGTTGGGGGTGAGGATATAGCATGCACCAAGCAGGAAAGGGATCTTGGGATTATCATCTCTGATGACCTCAAGGTAGGAAACAGTGTGACAAGGCAGCAGGTAAAACAAATAGGATGCTGGGATGCATAGGCAGGGGCATCACCAGCAGGAAAAAGGGAGGTCATAATTCCACTCTACAAGACACTAGTGAGGCCCCCGCCTGAGTACAGTGTACAGTTCTGGAGACCTTACCTAGTAAGGACATAGACAGGGTAGAGAAGGTTCAGAGGAGGGCAACAAAGATGGTACATGGATTGCATCACAAGTCCTATGAGGACAGGTTGAAGGAACTGAACATGTACTCCCTGGAGGAAAGGAGGGAGAGAGGGGATATGATAGAGACATACAAGTATCTTACAGGGAGGAACAGGGTACAGGAATACACTATTTTAAGCGAAAAAGATGTTCCAGGACTAGAGGGCATGGGATGAAGTTGGAGGGAGGACGATTCAGAGGAAACGTGAGGAAGAATTTCTTCACAGAACGGGTGGTAGACAAGTGGAACACCCTGCCAGAGGAAGTGGTGGGGGCTGAAACAATCACTGGATTTAAGAATGCGTGGGATAGACATAAAGGAATTCTGGAGGTCAGGGGTAAAGGGCAACAGACTTCTAGGAAAACATAAACTGAACTTACAAGCTCAAATGGGCAGACTGGGTGGGCCATAGGCCCTTATCTGCCGACACTATCTATGTATCAATGTATCTGTGCCCTCTCTTTTGCTACTTTGCTTCAGCACTTGTCAGAATCTCGGAAGATAACCTTGAAACCAGTCCAGGAGCAGCCTAAATGCTCCTTTATGGACATCCTAAAAAGGATGATTCCCTGGGACTAGCTTTGTCCATGGCGAAGGTGATTCTTAGTTTGTCGCTGGCCCTTTGACAGCACCCTTTGTCTTGCCTGGCACCATCCAGCCGTATGGCCTGCAGTTACATGGTCTCTGTTGGGAGCCTGTCTGGATTTTCCAAACATATCTTGGTTGAGTGGCTAGAGGCAGATTGGGCCTCCATAAAACGAGAGGCCAAGGAGATCTGAACAAGTCACCTGACAAGGAATCCAGGAAGCTGAACTTTGTGGACAGATGTCTGTGTGGCTGCCACCCTGGGCCTTCGACAGGTGAGTCATGCCATGCTCAAGGCTCACTATGGTCCTATCCTCTTTGACCTTCTCTGAGACCTCATTCTTGCCCTCCTGGCCTCACATGAGGCATAAGCAAAGGTAATCTGGGATATGGGCTGCATGCTGGCCAAGTATCGGCTCCAGATGGCCTTGGACTTGGGCGACTCATGCAGCTGCATGGTGACCTCGACTGTGTTCATGTTCCGATGGGCCTGACTGGGTCTTTACCTTGGAGATCAAGCACAAGCTGGCTGATGTGCCCTCCTTGGCACCATCCTCTTTGGTCTGGGGGTGGGACAGCGTCTCACTCGTATCAAGAAGGCCAGCACCACACTGGACCTGTGGCTTCAGCTCAGCCAGCCTCCTAGTCCTCTAAGCTAAGAAGAGCCCTTTTCATGGCCACTGGTGGCAACCCCAGAAGCAGTAGCCTACACAAGAGGCAATTTCAGCATTATCACCCTAACCCCAAGCCGTGTGGACAGGACAAGAAGGGGGGGAAGGTGCATGTTGTGCCAAAGCCAGATACTCTTCCAAGGCTAACTGACTGGTTGTGGAGTGCCATATCCCCTCCCGTCCAGTCCCTGTCACAACTCCCGGTCAGGGGTTGTCTTCTACTGTTCTTTCCACAGTGGTCCATGATTACCTCTGATAAATGGGTGATAACCTCGGACAGACAGCTACCACCCTTTAAGGGGTTTGTCCCCAGAGGGACTGTTGGCGTTAGCTGATTTATCTAGGGTAGATGCTGCATGTGCGGTCGGGGGTATCCAAAGGGCTGGACAATGTCGCTCCATTGTGTATACAACCCAGATCCTCTCACTTGAGATCCCCCTGGTTTGATGGGAATCTCGAGGCAATGAAGATCAGGGGTCAGAAGTTGTAGCGTTGCATCTGAAGACCTGGTCAGTGGACGACAAACTGAGCTACTGTGAGTACCAGGAGGCAGTTTCCCATAAGAAGGCAGAATTCCTGTCCACAGAAATTGCTGCAGGGCAAAACAGACCTTCTCAACTTTTTTGGACTGTGGATAGGCTACTTCATCCAGCCTGTCTACAGCCGAGAAAGACTTTTTCAATCACTTTACATGAAGAGTTTGCTTGTTTTTGTCTGACAGAGTGTCTTCTGTTAGGTCGGGGATTCCATCAGTGAGGCAGTCGTTGCCTCACAGTGGTTGGACCAGGAGGAACAGAGTTACTCCGTCAGTCTGGGAGGAGTTTAAACCTGTGGAGGTGGCTGAGATCATTGAGGTGATCTTAGAGCTGACGCACACATATTATGAGCTGGACCCAGCCCCGATGTGTTTCTTCATGAGATGTGCCAGGACTGTTGGCCCAGAGTTCGCCAGGATCACCCGGTGCTCAATGTCAGAAGGTGTCTTCCCAGCGGTCTTGAAAGAGGCCCTAGTGAGATCCCTCCTGGAAAAACAATCTCTCGACCCGGACGTCCTGGCAAATTACCGTTCTATCTCCAACCTGCCATTTTTGAGCGAGGTTGTTGAGAAATTGGTGGCACAACAGCTCGAGGATCACCTTGTGACCTTTGACGTCTACAAGCCATTCCAGTCTGGTTTTAGGGCCAGACCTAGCACTGAAACAACATTAGTTAGGATACATAATGATCTGCTAGAGACAGAAGAGACAAGTCAATTATGATTCTCCTCGATCTTTCATCAGCTTTTGACGCTGTGGATCACTTTGTGCTTCTCGATTGACTCTGTGAGTACTGTGGACTCACTGGTGCTGTCATGAAATGGTTTGAGTCCCATCTCTCTGACGGTGCAATGGGGAATTTCTTCTCCTCCCCAGTGCTCATGTCATGTGGAGTACCCCAGAGCTCGATCTTGTCGCCAGTGTTATTTGCAGTGTATATGCTGCCCCTGGGCGAGATCATTCAGCAATTCAGTATGGAGTTTCACTGCTGTGCAGATGACATCTAGCTGTATTTGTCATTTGCTCCCAGAACATCTGATGCTGTAGACATGCCTAACACCTGTCTGGCAGAAATCAATGACTGGATGTGCTTCAGCTGGTTGCGACTGAACCCAGACAAGACGGAGGTGCTAGTGGTCAAGCCGGGTTGAGGGCGTGGTGGAAGGGCACATGAAGCTGACACAGGACTTTTTTTGGGGTCTGCTCCTTTGGTGGCTTCCCTGAGGGTGCGCGATCTTGGATTGATCATGGACAGTAGATTGATATTTGAGGATCAGTCAATCAATCAAAATCTTTATTTATCCAGGCAGGCACCATTGAGCAAGGCTCATTGGCAAGGTGGACCTGGTATTGAATACATTAAAGTACAGTACAGAGGAAGGTATATAAAAAGCAATAATATACAAGGAAGAAAAAGTATATGCAGTGTATACAGTACAAGGTTGAGATAAATAAAAAAACAAACAAAAAAAGGCATTATTTTACAATTGAAAAAGTCAGCAGATGTACAATCAACCATAGTCATACAGGGGTTATAAGCAGAGATCTTTTGAGTGAAGCAGCTGGCAACTACACATATAGTGGAAAGAGGCCGTGTATGGGGTGGCAGGTTAGAGAGGTAAAGAAGAGGAGGGATATATTACCACCGACTGGGGGAAAAATTGGGCTAAAACCACAGAAAGTGACGATGGCTGTCGTGTACTTGTTTATTATGATAATGACAGAGATGGGGTAGATAATTGGGACACTGCTATGGATGGGGTGGGACTTTAGCCAGGCTGGAGCGGACAGGGAAGGGTGGCTGCAGCAGGAAGAGTTAATAGGGAAAGAGTGAGAGCCAGGGGTAGAAACATGGCGAGTGTCAAGATGGAAAGGGGGAGTTGCGGAATTAGTGGGCTAGCGGTGAGGAAAACATTTGCAAGGTGCTTTCATGTAGCGATCTTAGAGTGCCTTGAAGATATTCTGGCTAACAGGGCAGCTCAGCTTCAAGTTCCTTTGTAAACCATTCCACAATGTGGGTAAAGAGAATCTTAGAGCAGCTTTGCCGAAATGAGTTTTGACCCTTGGAACTTGGAGGGCAATTAGGGAATAGCTCCTTAGAGCATAGGTGCCTAACACACTCCAGGGAATACAATCTGAGACATATGAGGGGAGCTTGTTGGTCACCACTCTGAAGGCCCACAGGGCCGCGTTTCTGTTTATTTCTATAGTGAAGGGAAGTCCAGCCTAACGATGAGTACAGGGAGCAGTGGTGTGTGGAAAGTGGAAGGCCAGTAATGAACCTGATAGCTCTGTGGTAGAGGGTGTCCAACTTAGCCAGTGCAGTGGCTGTAGAGCAGGTCCTCCTAATCTATTAAAGATAGGAAGGTAGCTTGAACCAGTTGAATCTTGGCCTCCTTTGTGAGTAGGTGGTTAATTCTATAGAACTAATCTTTGCCTTAGTTTCTTCTGTAGTTCTTAGAGATGGTCGGCGAAGGAAAGTTTATGATCGAGCCAAACTCCTAGATATTTGAATTTAGCTACATACTCTAGTGTTTCTCCAAGAACAGTGGCAATTTGTAGGATAGCCCCCCCTCCAGCAGGAATTGCCACATGCAAGGAGGGGGAGAATAGCATGGCTTTTGTCTTTTTCGCATTGAGCAAAAGCTTTTTGTTTATGAGCTGGTATTGTAGAAGGTTAAATTCAGCTCGGAGGTCTTCACAGGCTGCTTCCGGTGTGGGATGACTCAAGTACAGTACAGCATCATCCACGAATAAGTGGATGTTGGCTTCTTTGATGGGGTCATTGATGTTGTTAATGTAGACTGCAAAGAGGAGGGGACCAAGGATAGAGCCCTGGGGCACACCCCTCAGCATAGGTTTTAATGGAGAAAGATCACAGTCAGCTTTAACCTGCTGTTTCCATTCTCTGAGGTAGTCTGCAAACCAGCACATAGATTTATGGTCCAGGCCTAAGTGCTTCGGGAGGAAAGAAGCAGGCTGTGATCAACTGTGTCGAATGCATTACTAAGATCCAAGAAAACGGCACAGACATGCTTTTTGTTGTCATGGTCTAGGAGCCAATCATTGGTCACCTTAGCTAGGGCTTTTATGGTGCTGTGCTTTGCTCTGAATCCAGACTGAACCGGGTTTAGCAGGCATCTGGATTCTAAGTATACCCCTAGCTGGCTACACACTATTTTTTTCTAGTAATTTAGACAGGATGGGGAAGAGGGAGATTGATCTGTAATTATTTAGATCGCAGGGGTCACCTGCTTTTAATAGAGGGATGACATGGGCTATTTTCCATTGGGGGGGCTACTCTGGGAGAGTGACATGTTGAATAGGTGGGTGAGTGGCACCGCAAGCACATGGTGGGCACATTTCAGATAGTATGGCTCTATGAAGTCGGAGCCTGCTCCCTTCCTGGTGTCCAGTTGCAGCAGTAGGTCTTCCCCCTCTTTTAGAGAGACAGGCAGGAGGGAGAAGGCCTCCTCGGTAGAGGGGACTCGTGGGTTGGTGGGCCCTGAGCAGTGTGAAGGTCATTAGCAGGGGAAGTATCAAATGCTAGCCCTGCTGTTGCAAAATGGCTATTGAGGGCTTCCAACATCTCCGATCGGTTAGAGAGAACACTGCCACCAGACTTAATTTTTGCTGGAATGTAATTACCAGGTGCATGTCCAGACATGTCTTTTAAAGGAAAACTGTCCAAACAGTGAGGGCATTCACCAGGGCTGCAAAAAATGCCTGATTTAAACAACCAGTATAGTTTAAAATGAATGGAGCTAACCTTTTATGAGTTATTAATTGTTGTACTGTTGCTCCTGGATGCACCATTTTGAAAGTGCCGCCGCACCGGAAGACAGAGTGTGACCCAGACATCCAGTCCTGTGCGGAATGCTAATACAAAATAATGACGAGCACATTTACACTGGATAAAGAAACACCGTGCCATGTAGAGGTCTATTAACTGAACCTCTAGAAGCAATTCACAGTTAAAGCGGAACAGTGTAAGGTATTTAAAATCGTTCTTAAAGTTGGAGCTCCAAGCTCAGTCATGCTTGATAGTGCCTGGTGCTCCAAGTTCGGGCATCGCGTCCGTGCTAGGTTCTGCTGCAGCGGCTGAGCTTGGGCTCCAACATACTACACTACTCTACTCTTTAACAGGAATGTCAAGACCAGTTAATGATCTGCATGTGGATGTTCTTTATCCAGTGTAAATGCCTCGGTCACGACATTCAGGCACACGAGACTCTGAATACTAAATGGCATCCAGAACAATAATGATATAACTCATAAAAAAATTAACTCAATTTATTAAACTATATCGGCATTCATCAGCCTGTGACTCCTCACATATTTGAACATTTCACCAATGTTTCAGAGCTTTGAAGGATTTCTTGAGGCAGAGGCTGGCTGCGAGATGACGGTGGCGGCTTCACTGCTCTGACCAACTTGGTGCACTTGTTACGTGCTCTCTTAAAAGACACCAATCCGAGTCGTTTTGCTTCTTCGGCCTTTTTCCATAAAGTATCCCTTTCTAACAGGGAAGCTTTGAGCTCAGGTGAGAACCAATGGCAGGTGCTGCTCTTGACCGCACCTTAACCAAGGGTGCATGCTTATTTAAAGCCTCACTTAAAATATCGTAAAAATTATATATACCCTGTTAACCGCTTTGGCTAGGAAGAATTCTGCCATCGCGTGAATGTTTCAAGTCGTGACGATGCAAACAAATCGAAGTTGCAAAGGATCAGGTGTCTTCTGTTGTCAGAAGTGGTTTTTACCACTTGAGGAACATTGCCAGGATCAAGCCCCTCATTCTGCCCGAAGACCCACTGACACTAGTGCACACCTTTGTTACCTCTAGGCTCGACTGCTGCAACTCTCTGTACTTCAGGGTCATGGGAGGGACACTCCGAAAGTTGCAGCTGCTCGGTTACTGACAGGCCTGTCTAGGTCCAGTCATGTGACCCCAGTCCTACGTACTCTGCACAGGCTGCCTGTCGGGGGTAAGGTCCTTTTCGAGGTGGGCTTGCTGACCATATGAACTGGGTCTGGGCTACCTGACTGATCCATTGATACATGCAACCTCTGTCCGCTTCCTCCACTCCTCGTCTAGGGGCTCCTGGATGTTCCCAGGGTTCAGCTCAAGACATCTGGCAACCATGCCTTTAGTGTCACTGGGCCGACCCTGTGGAACTCACTAACACCTGCAGTCTGGGAGGCCCCTTCTACTGAGGTGTTCAAGCAGAGACTAATGGTCCACCTCTTCTGCCTCGCCTATCTGGAGTAAACCTTTTCTGCCCGACTGATTGACTAAATATCAGTAACCTGTGATTGACTGTGTTTCTGAATTTTAGTATTTTATATGTATTTATTACTGTTATTTGTTCTGTATTAACTGTACTGTTTTTATTGTTAGGCACTCAGAGCCTCCGGGATTGGGTGCCATAAAAATAAAATTTGCCTTGCCTAGAGGTAGTAGGTGTGGGTCTGCCTTTTGAGTTCAGACTCGCATGCCATTCAGACCCCAAGTTCCAAGGAAATCCAGGGTACCAGTGCATGCTGTCCCCACTGTGGTCCATTCTAGAGTGCTTTCTCCTCGTGGAGGACTGCTAGCAGTTTGCCAGAGAGTGGATAGTGAACCGTATCCACATAGCTAGAAATATAGGTTACTTGCATTTAACCATAGTTACACTAGTGATATACAGCCTGTCCCCACCTGACCTGCACTGGCAAGTGACGCCCAGATCTCTGCATCCAGCATGCAAGATCTGACGTTAGTGGAGTGGAGTCTGAGTACGTACACCATGGGTGGTGGGAGGAATCAAGCTTGAAGAGGTCTGGTGAACTTAGCTATGCCCAGCTACTGCTAGGGTGTGGATGTGAACTATATACAACTAGTAGACTCTGGTTCTGATGTCATGGATACAGTTCACTATCCACACTCTGGCATTCTGCTGGAGACAGCTGAGTCACCAAAACTTCTTCAGGCTAAGCTCTTCTTACCACTTGTGGTGGGGTCCTCTGGCTGTGCCCCATTGACATCAGATCTTTTCTGCTGGAAGGGACAAGTCTACTCCTTCACTGCTCTGCATGCGTTACAGAATTCTAGTATTCAAGTGATGGTTTCTTTGGCAAGCTTCAACTTGTTTTCAACTCATTGAGTGTCTCATCTTTTTTTTTTTTTTTTTGTACTTTCTTTTTATTGAGCTTTAAAAAACTGAACAAGCTAGTAATAAGCACATTAATAGATTCAGGATAGATCATAACAGTTACAATCATTTTAGTACCCAGATAGAACAATCTACTACATTTGATACCACATTCAGGGAAATTATCATTTAGTATTAATACTGATTGTTAACGGATATGCCAACCAAGCCATGTCATGTGGAAAGTTAAGGTATGTATGTATGTATGTATGTATGATAAAGGACAAATGTGACCTAAACATAGTCACTATTTCCACTTAACCAAATATAGGATCCGTATAAATGTGTGTTTGTCTCAACCAAAAACTAGAACCTTATGTGACTATTGGCTCTCACTTTCGTGTCAAGCTTCCCACTCCCTAGAAAGATTTCAATTCAATTCCCAAAAAGGTTGGTGGTGGGGGGAGATTAAGCTTACTCACAGAATGGTAATTAAACCAGAACAGCAAGGACCCTTATACACTCCTTACTCTTAAATTGTTTCTACACAGCGTTCCCATTATTTTACTGAGTGGAAGAGGCCCGAAGGATTAAGCTTAAGTATGTCCAACTCCTAATTCAAAAAAGTCAGCCATGTTAAAACAGAGAACGAGTGTTCAGATTTAAACTTTTAAGTGTCCGATTCTGTATAGAGTTCCTCCTCTCTAGAATCCAGTACTATGGATCGAAATTCGGCCATAATCTTCTCCACTCTCTTTTTTTGCTTCATTAGGATCTGAGAATTGAAATGTTTTTCCACCGTAGGTTATTCGGAGCCTCGCAGGGGCAAGGAGCGAATGCACAACACCCGAAGCTTTTAATTGCTGCCTTAATGGGGCAAACATCTTCCGGCAGTTACGAGTGGCAAATGACCAGTCTGGAAAAAAATCTAACATCGTAACCATCATACTGAATTGGATGATTCAGTCTAGCCCAATTCAGCAACTGATCCCGCATCTTCATTCCGGTTGTGACAATCATAATAGTGCATATCTTGATTTAACTGGCGAGTTCTAAAGTTGACTCGATAGGCTTTCTGAATGTCTGAGCCCTCGAACCCCATATCCTCAGGAAGGGTATCCATAAGCCATGCCCTCAAAAATGTAAGCAGGTTCTCACCTTCTGTTTGCTCCGGGAGGCCTATCATATGGATATTCATGGCCTGCGCTGTATTTTCTACTGTCTCAAGGCGGGTTCGGAGATGCGAGTTCTTAGTGGTAAGTTGGGCAACCACTGTTTGTGTTCTCGTGGATCTCTCATCTGCATCCTTTGCTGTGGTGACTGCTGTTTCAGTTTTCTTATCCTGCATTCCCAGTCGTTCCAGGATATTTTCAACTTTCTTGTCTACGTCGCTTACTGCCTTCAATACTCGTTCCCAAGGCGGCAACTCTCCTGAGGTGCTGGCGGGAACCAGGCCTGATTGCTGCATCGAGGTTTGGGACTGCTGCATAGTTTTGGAAGCTTGCCTGCTTGCCGTTCCTTTCTGGCGTCCCATATTAAAGTTTGGTACTGATCTGTTTGTCCCAAGTAGCTGAGCCTGAATAATGTAGTTAAAATTATGGAGAGGGCTAATAGATTAAGTTATTAAAGCCAAAAGTTACGTCCTAGTAAGAGCTGATACAAAACACGACTGGACTGGTGCTTGGCACTCTGGCGCCCCCCCCCCCCCGTCTCTCATCTTCTTGTTAACATCCCACTGACAGTCTTCAGAATGGAAAAAACTAAATCTGGTTTTAAGCCCTGCTTGCGCTTTGTCCAGAAAATGTCAGCTTCGGAGCCACAGGACACGTGCCTCTGTTATCTGGGAGAACGTCTTGACACAAAGCAGTGTCCATCATGCTAGGTCGTGTATCCAATGTTTTTAGAGGGACTGCAAACCATCTTCAGCTGAGGGGTTGGTGGCCCAACTTTCGGCCTTAAGAGTCCTGCATCTGATGGTCATTCTTGGAGGTATTCTGGGAGGTGTGTATTGGTATTTGTGTATGTGTATGTGTATGGCCTCCAGTCCTTTGGGGAGAGCCCTTTCCACTGCAATAAGAAGCTTAAAAAAGCATCGCTGATGCAGGTCGTGGGACTAGGAACAATCTCGTTCTTCCCACTCCTTTGACTCCCCTGACTGTAGTTGAACTTCCTTCGATTAAATGCCAAGTTGAGGTTCCTGTGGTGTCCTTTCTGGATTTCTCTGCCTCAACTCTGGTTGGCTAGCCAGATGAGATTTTTTTCTAACCAGTCGACCGGCTGTCAGAAGAGATTGACAAGGAGTTGTTGATCACCCAGACCCTGATGCTCCCTGTCCTCACCCAAGAGGATGAGGATTGGTACCTCCTGGTTGAATTACCCTAGGAGCTGCTTTCACCAGCGGTCATACTTCCTAGATCGTTCTTGGGCACACTGCCCAAGCACATTGACTATTGGTTATCCCTTGTAGAGGCACTTCAGTCGAGGCGCCTCTTGCACTCTTTATCTTGGTCGACTGGGAGACATCGCTGTCGACACTTCTTGACCTTCTTATCCTTGGGTGAGCAGAGGCATCGGCAGCGTATGTGTTAGTGCTATGAGGAGCTCCTTAGGTAGCAGTGGACCACTGCAGGAAGGGGCAGGTCTCTGCTCCTGTGGCTGATGGCTTCCTCAAGCCACTCCCCTGTCAGTTCATCAGACTCTACTTACTAAGACATCTGTTTCTCCTCCAGTTTGGGTGGAGCCCCCTCCACTCTAGCCGCAGTTTGGGGCACCCACCAAGGAGGCTTACGCTGCCTCGGGCTTCCCGGGTCATTTGTCAGTGGAGATGACCATGGAGGAAGGTCCTAGGTTGGTCCATGACGAAAAGAGGATAAGGGCAGTCTTCAACTAAGTATGAATGCCATGTTAATGCTATGATAAATATGGCTTTTACACTTCGTCTTTGAAAATATAGCAGGGCATAGGAGATGCAGAGATTATTAAATCAACATGCCCCCACTATGTCTCGGAGACTCTGTGGGACCCCTTCTAGATGGCTTAGCAAAGAACTACTTGCCCTACAGTCCCGGGACAGCTGCTGGTCAAAGTTCAAAACCTCTGGTCAGTTGTCTGATCAGCAGGAATGATGAACCAAGAGAAATGTCTGTAAGAGGACCATACACCTAGCCAAGAGTGCTTACTGCAAGAACCTACTAATCAATGCCACCGACAACACAAAAAATTCTGGGCACACATAAAGGGTTTTATGGGGGCAGAGCATACTCTGTCCTCCAGTAACATGGTGCTAGAAGGCTAGCACAGCAGCAGCCCCTGCCACCATTGCAAACGCTTTCAATCTACACTTCTCTGACTTATCTAATTATACAAACTCCCATTCTACCCTTAATACTACCACCTCTGATCCCTCAAATGTACCTCTTAACTCGTTTCCCCGTTTCCACTTTCGTGTGGTGACTAAAAAGGAGGTTTTTTTTGGGGGGGGGCATGGCTAGCTGCTCAGCCATCTGGATGTACTTTCAGAGAGCTCCCTAAACTTTTCCTGATAAATTTATAAAATATTAGTTCTAGGGACATGGATATGTTGTTCATCCACACTTATTGGCAGGTTCCTTGCCGCTTTAAATCTTGCCGGAAGGTCTTCAAGCTGGCTCCTCCCACCCACCCGGGTGGTAAAACTCTCGGCTCCGCCCCATGACGCTAGATCTTCCTTACAGCTTGGAAGCTCAGGTTCCTCCTTAACAGCGTTTAAGACTGATTCCCTAATTCTTGAAAAGTTCGAAATTAAAAGTTTTGCTAAAAGACTTGGTCTTCTTCTCCTCGTGGCTCACGATGGACCGTCGACTCCGGTTTTGGAGGTGCCCTTGCGGGCAGAAGATGTCTAGGGCGGATCCGCATTCCACGTCGTCTACTGCCTGGGCCTTGAGCACGACCCGCGGAGCCCTGCGACATGCTCTTCCTTTTAAACCCTCGTCCTTGAAGACCCGTGCTGCCCGATTACAACTGGGCGCCGAGAAAAATTCCACGGTGAAATCTAAAGAGGCCTGATTGGCGGTGTCCGTGGCGGCGGGCTCGGGCGGATCAGCTAGAGCAGATGATCGCCCTCGAGAGAGGCAGGCGACGCTTCTACCTCGACGCGGCATTTGTCCGCTCTCTCTTGGTGCCTCGTACTCGGCTTCTTTTAAGGAGCTTTGTCTGACCCTCTCGACCAAAGGTGAGGTACAACTTCTTCGAGACGTTTCCTAGGTCCAAAAGAGCAAAAGTAAGTCTCTCATTCGACTCTCTTGGGAAGCGGAAAGATCCCCCTCCTTGTCGACAGTCAACCGTCGACCCTCAGCTTCGCCACTGGCTTCAGGGTCCCCGCCAGGCCAGTTGACGGAGACTCCCGACGCCGGTCGAGATTTTCTCGACCCGCTAGACGGGTTGTCGGCTGGAGAAGCTGAGAACCCTCTCCCCGGTTCCCCTGTGGGAGTTGAGGATCCCGTCGGCTCGTCTGTGCCTCCGGTTCCGGAGCCTTCGGTGGGATCGTCCGAGCCGAGGGGAGTGCCGATTTCCGAGACTTCTCCTCGCCTTCCTTGGCCTAGTCGAGACTCTTGGTCTCGGTCTCGGACATCCTCGCGGTCCAACCGATCCCGCCGCCATAGGCGGTCTCGGTCTCAGCACCACGGCAAGTGGCGCCGCCGCTCTTCCTCGGACGAGGGGAGGCTTCGGAGCAAGTTGCGTCGGAAGTACGAAGAACTCATGTGGCAACAGCTCCTTTTGACCGGGAATAAGCCGACCCAGTCGTCTTCCCTGGCCATTAAGTGGCTGTCACCGGAGCAGCCGAAACAACCCCTCGTTGTAGTCGAGGAACCTGTTCTCAGGCCGGTTGTTCGGCCAGTTCCAGCTGCCCCACCGATTCTGGTGGAACCTCCGCCTCCACAGCCATTAGTTGGGGCTCCGACCAAAAATTCTCGGTCGGCCTTGGGTTTGCCCCATAGGCTGTCTGTCACCCTCACTCCCGATAAACCTCGGCAGGTGGAGGGTGGCTCAGGCCCGAGGCAGCTCTTTGAGGACTCTTCTGAGTCCGATGATGGTTCCTCCCTCTTCTCCAAGCGCATGGACTTGGAGTCCTCGGGAGAGCAGTCAATGGACGATAGCCCTTCGTCCTTCTTAGGGTTGCTTGACTCATCTCCCGGAGTCCACGGGATGAAGCTGAACCCGTTCTAAATGGGCCAGAGTATCCCTCACGGAGATTCTGGACCCAGGGATTCTCCTCGGAGGCCTTTCCGGTGGAAGCCATAGTGGGTCCGGCCTTGGAACTTTGCAGCGTCCTGCTTCCTGCCCTGCGCCTTTGGCCAGGTTGGCCAGAAGTATCGCGGTCTACGGTTCCCTGTCGGTTTTGAACACACCTCGGCCGAGGGGTTGGTTACCGACAGCGTTTTCCGCGTGCGAGAGCATGAGGATGTGGACAAACCTCCCGACAAGGAATCCAAGAAATTGGATTATGCGGGTGAAAAGTCTATGCTGCGTCCTCTCTCGACTTCGTCAGGCCAGTTCGGCCGTCCTCATGGCACATTTTTCTCACGCCCTGTTGGGCTCCCTGGATGAGGTTGTCCCTCATCTTCCCGCGGATCTGCAGACTACGGTCAGGCAGGTGCGGGGGCAGGGCAGTGACTAAACAGCAGCTCCAGACTGCGTTAGACATCGTGGACTCATGTGCCAGGTCTGTGGTGGCCGCAGTGGCCATGCGTCGTCTGGCTTGGCTGAGGATATCCACCTTTACCTCGGATACCCAGCACAAGTTGGCGGATGTTCCCTTTTTGGGGACTGACCTCTTCGGCCCTGGGGTGGAAGGTCACCTGCAGAGGATCGAGAAGTCCAATGCTACCTTGGACTC
The DNA here is from genome assembly GCA_016271365.2 of Neoceratodus forsteri. Classification (NCBI taxonomy): domain Eukaryota; kingdom Metazoa; phylum Chordata; order Ceratodontiformes; family Ceratodontidae; genus Neoceratodus; species Neoceratodus forsteri. Next base: position 663,709,791 of record CM057451.1, on the reverse strand, counting down.
GGTCTCTTCCGCTCAGAAGGACAAGGCCGCAAGCCACAGCCAAGCCCTTTCGTCTTCTGCGCTGGCGCTTCCGACCCAACAACGTCAGGGCCAGCAGGCTCGACCTTGGTATCCCAAGCCCAAGCCGTCGGCTACTCCAACAGGAAGCAGGAGGTAAAGGCCAGGAGGTCCCTCGGCCGGTCCCTCCTCCAAGCCTGCCCAGTGACGGGCTGAGGGGTGTCTCCCCATCCCTGTCACCTCACCCCTGGTTCCCCCCGTGGGGGGACGGCTCAGACACTTCCTTTCCACCTGGCACGGACAGGTGGGTACTGGAGGTGGTGGGAAAAGGCCTACCTCTGGAATTCGAGCAGGCCCCGCCCTTCAGAGCCGTTGCACCTCGGGGTCCGCAGCCTCACTGGCGGCTCGCCGAGCCGACATCGCTCTCCTCCTCCAAAAGGAGGTGATCACGGAGGTGGAGGACCCCCCTTCAAACCCGTGGTTCGTGTCCAGGTATTTCCTGGTTCCGAAACGGACGGGGGGCTGGTGCCCCATTCTCGACCTACACGACCTGAACAAGTTCCTAAGGTCTCGAACCTTCAGGATGGTCACTCTGGCGCAGATAATACCATCTCTGGAACACGGCGTGTGGTTCTGCTCTCTGGACCTACAGAATGCGTTCTTTCACGTCCCTATCCGTCCGTCACATCGGAGATTCCTCCGCTTTCGAGTGGAGGGATCCCTCTTCGAGTTCCGAGCCATGCCCTTCGGCTTATCTCCAGCTCCCAGGGTCTTCACCAAATGCATGGCAGTGGTGACAGCATTCCTGCGGCGCCGAGGGGTTCGGGTGTACCCTTACCTGGACGATTGGCTGATAGCAGCCTCCTCCAGACGGGAGGTGGAGCGGTCTAGAGATCTGGCCCTCCAGGTTTGCTCTCGATTTGGCCTTCTCATCAACGAGGCCAAGTCGGAACTCGAGCCGAAGCAGGTGATCCTGTTCATCGGGGCAGAGCTCGACTCTCTTCGAGCCAGAGCATGGCTCCCGGCGGACAGGGCCGAGGTTCTTACCTCCTTTGTCCAATCATTTCTGGTTGGGCAATCGAGCCCTGCCCGGGACTTCCTGCGCCTTCTGGGTCTCATGGCGGCCTGTACCAGCGTGGTCCGTTGGGCCCGCTGGCACATGCGCCCCCTTCAGTGGGGACTGGCCAGCCAGTGGTCACAACGCTGCGATCCTTTGGACCAGCTAGTGATAGTGACCCAGGAGATGTGGAACGCTCTCCAGTGGTGGACCGTTCCATTCCATCTGCAGGAGGGCATCCCGTTTGTCCGCCCGAGCGACGGTCTCTCTCGACCGATGCCTCTCTGATGGGTGGGGTGCCCATCTGGGGAACACGAGTGCCGGCCTCTGGTCCCAGCAGGAGTCCCGATGCCACATCAACCTGCTGGAGCTCCGAGCGGTCCGCCTAGCTCTCACAGCTTTGCTCATTTCTCCGGGTCAAGTGGTCCGAGGCCAGACTGACAATACCACCACCATGTACTACCTGAACCGCCAAGGCGGTACGCCCATGCTTCTATGCAAGGAAGCTCTGCATTTGGTCACTCGTGCGCAGCCTGGGCGGGATCTCCTAGCCATTCATGTGGCAGGAGCCTCCAACACCCCTGGCCGATGCCCTGGGCGGATAGGGGCTGCATCTCACAGTGGTCTCTCCTGCTGGAGGTAGTACAGATCTGTTCTCCCACTGGGGCACACCTCAGGTGGACCTGTTTGCTCCAGGGAGGCAAGCTGGAGGCTGTTTCATGCGCCCCCCTCAGCAGGGCTCGCTGCAGGGGGATGCCTTCTCGAGGCTGTGGACCCCGGGCCTCTTCTACGCTTTCCCCCATTTCCCTTGATTCACAAGGTGCTTCTCAAAGCAAGGAGGGACAAGGCGCAGGTGATCCTGATAGCCCCAGACTGGCCCCGCCAGTTCTGGTACCCAGATCTCCTCAGCCTCAGCTCCAGGCTCCCGAGGCAGCTTCCAGCTCGCCCGGACCTGCTCTCAGTCAGTCAGGAAGGTGTTCCATCCGGACCTTCAATCCCTGCACCTGGACGGCCTGGTTCCTGGCTGACTAGAGTTCCAGGCACTTGGTCTTTCCAGACGAGGTCCTCAATGTTATTGAGGCGTCCCGAGAGTCGACCAGAAAATGCTACGCCTTCAAATGGAAGAGATTCTCCATTTGGTGTCAGGCAAGGCTTGGACCCTTCCTCCTGTTCTGTGGCAAGCATTTTGGACTATTTATGGTCCCTTTCCAGTCAAGGGCTTAGTCGGCGACCCTAAAGGTGCACCTGGCAGCCATCTCTGCTTACGGGCGGCGGGCCAGGAAGCAGTCGTTAGCGGCAGGAAAGGTGGTCGGGCGCTTTCAAAGGCCTTGATCACATTCCCTCCGGTGCGAGAACCTCCACCTCCATGGGATTTACTGCTGGTACTGGCAAAGCTCATGGGCAAGCCATTCGAACCAATGCACAGGTGTGATCTCTCTCACCTGTCGTGGAAGACCGCCTTCTTGGTGGCTATCACGTCAGCCAGAAGGATGGGAGAGCTCCAGGCACTTTGCTTTGAGTCTCCTTTCCTGGTCTTCCACAGGGACAAGGTTGTCCTGCGCCCCCACCCGAAATTTCTTCCGAAGGTGGTGTCGGAGTTTCACCTTAACCAGGTGCTGACTCTGCCGGTGTTCTACCCCAATCACACCTCGGAGGCCGAATATAGGCTCCATACTCTGGACCCTAGAAGGGCGCTCGCTTATTATAAGGAGCGCACGGCTGAAATTCGGGGAGAGGTTCGCCAGCTGTTTGTCACCTACGCTGAAGCCGCACCTGGCAGACCTGCAGCCAAGCGGACGATAGGCAGGTGGGTCACCTCCTGCATAGATCGCTGCTATAAGTTGGTGGGCATGGAGCCTCCCAGAGGGATAAGAGCTCATTCTACCCATCATACTGCTGCATCGGTGGCTGCTTCCAGGGACGTCCCTATCCAGGAAATCTGCAGGGCTGCTACCTGGAAGTCAGCACACACCTTTATTACCCATTACCACATCGACCTTGAGTCACGCCGGGATGCTGGTTTTGGGGCCTCGGTTCTCCAGTCCTTATTTCCCAAGTAAGTATTGGGGTGTCGCTTGCCTCCTCTTCCCGGAGAACTGCTAGGAGTCTGCCAATAAGTGTGGATGAACAACATATCCATGTCCTAAATACAGGTTACTCACTGTAACAGGAGTTCTAGGAATGTATATGTTGTTCATCCTACCTCGACCTCCCGGCTTGACGCTGTACAACCTGAGCTTCCAGCGGGCCAGATCTACGCCATGGGGCGGAGCCGAGTTTACCACCCGGGTTGGTGGGAGGAGCCAGCTTGAAGACCTTCCGGCAAGATTTAAATCGGCAAGGAACCTGCCAATAAGTGTGGATGAACAACATATACCATTCCTAGAACTCCTGTCACAGGTGAGTAACCTGTATATCTATAGCCTACATGGTACAGGAAACAAATAAACTTTACAAATTAAGGATTGTGTATAGCCAGAACAAATCTTATCACAATGGGGCAGAAAACCTCTGAACAGAAAGCCAGTTTCTTCGCACCATGTGGTGGGGCCGCGATAGCGCCGACTACAACCTTGGAACTAGCATTGGATGAGCCCAGCAAAGAGGAATCTCGACCGGCATCACTCGACTCCCTGCAACAAGCATATTTGACCCTTACAAAAACGGTCCAACAAATGGACAAGAAAATGGACACATACCATGACCGCATGACAGCAGTGGAGCAGTGAATAAATGGCTTGGTGGGAGCGGCAGCAAATACAGAGAAAATCTCAGACAAAGCCCTAGCTACAGCGGCGACTTGTGTGAAAGAACAAGCCCCCATCCACGCTAGGTTGGACTGAAAATACAGTAAGGGCTTCACATGGTCGGGTGCTTGGGGTCCCGGAGAATGCTGTGGGTGATGACCTGTGCACATTTATGATAAATTGGCTGGCTGAGACTTACAGACTAGAACTGTTTAATGTGATCCTCTGAGTCTACCGGATTACCCCACGGAGAGCCAGTGGACAGCAAGTGGAACCCCCGGACTGTCTTGGTGATCACAACATCATTGGTGATCAGGAATAGAAGAATTCTGTAGGCTACTCGAGTCAAGAGATGTGTGCATATAGATGGGTCCTGTGTAATGCTGTTCCTGGACCTATCTTATGCTACCCGAACAAAAAAAAAAAGTTCTGATGCAGTTCGACACCGATCCCGTGAACTGGAGGTCCCTACAAGTATGTTGATGCTGGCTCGACTCCATGTGAATGTTGGATGGAAAGCATGCATTTATACTGACCCCAAAGAGGCTAGGAAATTGGTCGAAAAGCTGGAAGTAGAAAAGGCAGCCAGGGAAGGGGAGATGACCTCGGACTCAGAAGAAGGAGCCTAAAATACTGACCTTTGGACTTAGTTTTCTGTCCAGCCCTCACCCAGACCCGGAGGTAATACTTGAATATTTGGGGACTAAGCCATGGTTTACACAGTGGACACTATATAGGAGATGTTTTGGGACTATGCTACAGATGTTAATAATAATGAAAAATATATTTTAACCTCCTGACTGCATGACCTTCAGATAGGCTATAGTTTGTTAAAACCGGAGTGCTTTATTGGTTTTGGTACTAATCCATCATTGGTTTAAAAGAAATGTTTTAAGGGTTTCCCTGCAGTTTATACATGTGGACAAAATGGCGACCACAATCTTGTTTTTTCTTTAGGGAGCGACCTCACTGTAGCATTAACGGGCCTTCCTAAGTGGACTGAGTTACATAGCTCACCATATTAAGTTTGTGCTTTAAGAAGGTTGGAACTTGTTTTTATTATCAATATTTTTTGTATTAGAGGAGTTGTCTTTAGAGTACTGAATACTCTGATTGTATACCTGGCTATGTTCTGAAATGATGACGTTTAAAAGAGATATAAAATAAATAACATAGCATCTAGTACCCAGGTTGAGAGGAAATTGTTTTTATTTTATCTGTGTGATTTAAACACAAAGGCTTAAATAGCCATTTTTCTTATTGTTTTAAAATCTATAGTGTGTATAAAAATTTAAGGCATTAGCAGCAAATAGCCATCCTGATTTAACTCTTGGATTTATAAACTTTGATATTCCCCTACATCTTGTAAGTAAGGTAACACTAACTCAAATATCCTAATGTCAAAATTGCTTGTAAAACATGATGTTGGGGGGTGTGGCTAGCAGCTGACCGGAGAAGATTGCTCCTTGACTTACTCCAGACTCCGTGGGTGACTAAAGCTTAAAAAAAGCATTATTTTCACTTCAGCTGTCCAGATTAAACTGTTAGACCTTAAGGCCAAAGTCACTCTGTTGTCATCGATGATTTTTCTGGCAGTTTCTACGATGGGTAGAACAAAACCAGACTATTCTAAAGACGGGGGCAAAGGGAAAGGCCCTGCACGTACTACAAGCAGGGCTTTGAATACGTCGACGGAGAGCATGAAACCTGGGGACTTAGAAACAACTGTAAATGCCATCCTTCAGGCAGTGCTTATAACTCAAGGCTCACGAAGGTTGAGACTAAAATCCTCACATTAGAGTCTAATCAGACTGAGCTTACAACTCCGGTAGCTAAGGCTGTTTCTGTGACTGATGGCATACTTAGAGAGAATAAACTGCTCCGCTCATGCCTTGAATACCTGGAGAATAACGCCGGAGCCTGTGACCTCCGATTTTTGGGGATTCCCAAAGGAGTAGAAGACGCTATCCTGGCTGATTATATGCATCATCTTCTACAGGATTTCTTTCACCTGCCGGACGAACATCCGGTACAGTGGGCGTACCGCATAACCCCTCGAAGAACGCCTAACGATCCAGATCTTCCCTGAACTGTGCTTGTTGTAACTCAGAAGGTACATATTCGGGACATTGCATTGTAAAGGGCCAAATCTGTGGAGCCACTTACCTTGCTGGATGACTCCATCTTACATTGTTTTCTGGATCTCGGTTACTCAGCGAGGATGCGACGCCGGGGATTTGATGCCGTCAGAGCAGGCCTGCGGGAGCTCGGGATCAACCACATGCTCCAAATGCCAGCACGCCTTAAGATCCTCTACACAGGGAAAACCTACATCTATAATGATCCGGCAGACGTGGGTCGTAAGCTGGACATGATCCGCAATAATTTTTTTCCAAGCCAGGTCCTTTGGATGCGGCAGAAGAAGAGGAAGATATCTGAAGATTGACTTTCTGGACAGTTTTGGTGATTAAATTACTTAAGACTGTTTTTTTTCCACTAGAGTTATTAACGACAGATTACCGGTGGATAAATACATGCTACTAAATATTCCTTTTGCAGTTTGGGATGTTTTTGTTTTCTTTTTCTGAGCTGTAGCTGTTAATTACTTAAAGGGAAACAGTGGAAAAGGCACAGCTTTATCCAGGCACTACAAAAATGCCCGATTAGTGCTTTCAGACAGTAACATTTTTTAACAAATTGCTCTAATTGATTTTTCAGTGATTTAAACAGTGGCCTTCAACTTTCACTTTCTATTGCTGGCAGCCACCATTTCATGAGTAGCAGACAGCTTCCTGAGCTCACTTTATGCTAATATGTCCTGCCAACCAATAGCTGAGGTAAAACAGGCATATTAGCATATAGTGAGCTCAGGAAGCTCACTGCTGTTCATGAAATGGCTGCTGCCAGCAACAGGAAGTGGAAGTTGTGGGTAGCTGTTCTAAATCATTAAATAAAGCTGTTACTGTCTGAAAGCAGTAATTGAGAGTTTCTGTAGTGTCTGAGGAAAGCTTTGTCTTTTCCATTGTTTCCCTTTAAGGGTAGTGTGGTTTAAACCATAATTTTTCACCTTTAGCACCGTGTATCTGTTGCACAATTCACTTTGTTAATTAGGTGGTTTAAAGCAGTCTGGGAGCAATAGTAGGGGGCATCTCTATTATCTTCCCGAAAGGGAATAATTCTCTGTGATGTTGATGATTAACATGGACTCCTGGGTCGCGTCATGTGACAATGGCCTATCTGCAAAGCAGGGACTCTCTGGACTTTTTATATAAATCTTTTGGGTATGGTTGTCCATGGTCATGCTGCATAAGCCTTATCTTTAACAGAATGGTTTGATATAATTTCATATGTACCCCCTCACTGCTGTAACAATGAAAGAAGGGCTATGAGTTATCTACCATAATGATCCTGTAAGAAAATCCTATACCTGGAATCAAATATTGTATGATATATGTTTTTCATCTAAATGTACAAAAATAAAGTATTAAAAAAAAAAAAAGATGTATGCTCTGTTCCGTGAGAATTTCTGCTCTGTTTGGTAAAATATTATAAATAAAAAAATATGAAGAAAAAAAGAGGTTCATAAGTTACTCAGCTCTATCTCTGACAGCTGCAGCGTCGGTATTGATGGCCTTGAGCCTAGACTCCTCAGATTGGCTGCTTCCCTCCTTGCCTCCCTGCTGGCCAGAATTTTCAACTTATCCCTTTGCTCAGGAATTGTCCCCTGTATCTGGAAGACTGCCAGGATCGTCCTGGTTTTCAAGAAGGGCGAGCCAAAGTCCAGAACTAATTATCGCCCTATCGCCATTCACTCTGTTCTAAGCAAGCTTCTTGAAAAAAATCATCACCCTTCATGACCGGAACCTTCTCTCTGCCTCTCAGCATGGCTTTAGAAAGGGTCATGGTGGGACTTCCGGTGACGTCACCATCAGGAATGGCAGCATAGAGAGAGAGCTCCTACATAGCCTACCAACTATTTCTCCCCCAATCTGCCATAGCGACCTTCAAAATTAGTCTAGGAAATCAAGATAAGATGGGGAGCAAAAACAAAACAAATTCGCGCTCTGGAAGACTCCCCCAGAAGCCCAATGCATCCAGATTCAAGATGAGGCCTGTTGACAGCCGCAGCGTCTCCCCTGCGAGTAGCATGGCGGGCGACCAAGATCCCGACATGGATAGAGAAGCAGAAAAGCTCTCACGATCCCGTTTCGAAACACTGCTCTCTGAAATAAAAGCATTTTGAGCGGAGAATAAGAAGGAATTTGTGCTACTCCAGAATCGCCTATCAGAGGTGGAAGAAAGAATGGATCGTTCAGAGGAAGCATCGGGTGAGGTTGCCGAGGAAACACGCCGGCTCCACACAGCTGTTGACTACTTAGCGGATCAATATGAAGCTATCCAAGATAAAATCACTGACCTTGAAGCCAGGTCTCGGAGGGATAATCTCCGTAATTACGGTCTCCCGGAGGGATCGGAGACAGGCAGGATGGAAGATTTTCTATCTGATATGTTAAAAGATGTCCTGGCTCTCCCTCCCACATTCTAATTTAAAATAGAAAGAGCACACAGGGCCCTGACAAGAAGACCCACAGATCCCACAGCAAGACCTCGATCAGTAGTGCTGAAGCTCTCCAGTTTTAGGGACAAGGAACAGATCCTGAAAACAGCCTGGGCTCTAAAAAATGTCACCTATAACTCAGCCAGATTACTGTTTGACAGTGATTACCATACCGATATTATGAGGCAAAGGATGGCATATGCACCAATTTTAAAGCTGTTAAGAGAAAAGGGTATTAGATTCCAGACACCATACCCTGCCAGGCTTCAGGTCTTCTGGGAGTCAGGAACAACAGTATACTCGTGCCCGGAAGAGATCTCCCTGGAACTAAAGAAAAGAGGCTGGAGTTTCAACCCGGTGAGTCTGGTGCACCAGCAGAAACGTCCCCCCCGGTCCCGATGGCAGGATCACGCCGATGCTCGCAGAGACACAGACAGGCGGGGAAGATTCCGTTCTCTACAGCAACTCAAGCAGTACATCGGTCCAGACTTCCCCTGCAAAGGACTCAGGAAGAACACACAAAATTTGGACACCTGAGGTCGTTTCTTTCACTTACTGGCTCATGATGTTCAAATAATTCTCTGCTGTTCACTGAACGATACTAAGCTGTGTTTTTCAGGGACATGTGCTGAGGACTGGCTATATCTCAGTGGTCTGATCTTTTTTCTCCACGTTGCTGGCTATATTAGCAAAAGAGCTGTATTTCCTTTTTTCTTTGTTTCCAATTTGTTTAAAACACACCTAGCCCGAGGAGGCTTTCTGCGGGGATCTCTCCGGCTGATATTTAAATCAGAACCTAATGTACCACATGATGAGCGCTGACAGCCAGAAATTAAATCCCTACTGGGGCAGGCTATGTGGGAAGGCGAATAACATCACATGCAGCGATCTCGACTATGCATACTCAGGGCATACACACAGGTCCTTCGACCGGTAATAGCCCTGATAGCTATCCTCATTGGTTACTCGTCCCAACTATTCAACCCCGCATTTCACAGGGGTTGGGGAGGTCTGACCTTTCTGAGGGTCACAATTCCTCCCAAAGGGCACGTTTCTATACTCAGGGCGTGGCCCTTTTTTTTCTAGAGGGGTAATTTATACGCCCTCCACTTATGGAAGTGCAAATGTATATAGTTTGGCTGTGTTGCTGGTTGATGTAATTAATTATTACTTACTTTATCCCCTTGTGCACATACTAATAGGTTTCTTTAGAACCAGTATATCTAAGGAGCCACTTGCTCTGCTTAGTCTGTCTTGCCAATATGAAGTTTTACTCTGGGTGTTGTCCTTGAATCGACCTCTATCTGTGACAGCACTTGGCAATTCCCAGAGTATTGATACAACGGTTTTATTATGTTTACAGTGGCAGATAATGTTTCTATCCTCTGGCAATGGATAATGTCCCCAGGGTTAAGATATGTTCACATAACGTTAATGGGTTAAACAATCCCATCAAACGGTACAGGGTGATCTCCTCTCTCAAAAAGCTAAAGCCCTCTTTCCTGCTGCTACAGGAAACACACCTAAACAAACAAGAACATCAAAAACTAGCCAAATATGGTTTCGCTACAATTGTGGCTTCCGTGTATGGCAGAGGGAAAAGGAGAGGAGCTGCTGTTTTGATTCCCAAGGGTGTTCCCTTTCAATTAACAAACTCTTATACTGACCCTGAGGGCCGTCTTGCTATTGCTGTGGGTAGGTTACAGGAGCAGGAGCTCACCCTTGCCTCTATATACGTTCCTCCTGGGGAGGGATCTGCTGCCAGAAAACTGTTGCTACAGAAAGTTTTAGAGAGAAGTAAGGGGGTTTTAGTTATGGGAGGGGATCATAACTTACCCACCTCCTGCCTTGACACCTCATCTAAAAAGCCATTTAAGAAATCCCCTGCACACCGTACAGTGCAGACATACCTCGCTGAGGCGCATTGGATAGATATTTGGCGAAACCAAAATCCAAATAAGAGGGAATATACGTACTATTCGGCACCCCATAGAGTATATACCCGAATTGACTATATACATGTTTCTAAAGAACACTTATACAGAATACAGAGCTGTACACAGTCCCCCACTGTCTTATCAGATCACTCAATCTTAACCTTGAACATGATCTGGAATAGGGAAAGAAATAACTCCCTTTGGAGATTTAACAGCTTCTTACTTAATAACAGGGATTTTAGAGATACTGTACAGCACCAAATAAAACGGATATTAGACGACAATAGTAGCCAGGATACTAAGAAGGGAGTCTTGTGGGACACCCTCAAAGCGGTTTTAAGGGGAGAAATAATTAAATATGCTGCTCATCATAAAAAACAGCAGCGCCAGAGATTAGATAAACTGCAGAGCCAATTGCAGGATCTCCAGGCTCAACATGCAGCTGGGGACGTAGGGGCTTTCCCCCTCATACAAGCTACTAAACAACAGATTCAGACGATTCTGGACATACAAACTGAGCAAGCCCTACAGCTCCTAAAATAAAAATATTACGAGGGAGGCCCTAGAGCTACTCGCCTGTTAGCTCACAGGTTCAGACATCATAAAGCCAGATCTGACATTGGCCAAATAAGGGATCCGGTGTTAAAAAAAAAAAAAAAAGTGGTCACTCTCCCTGGTGAGATTGAGCAGGCCTTTCGAAGGCACTACACTAGTCTCTATGATTCTGAACACTCTGAAAATCCCCAAGCATACAAAGCCTTTATGGGGAATCTTGACCTACCTAAATTATCCTTAGCTCAGCAGCAATCTCTGGAAAACCCAATTACTAAAACAGAACTGGAGCATGCACTCTCAGCTCTTAAATCCAATAAAAGTCCCGGCCCAGATGGCTATACGGGAGATTTTTACAAAGCCTTCTGGGCAGACCTATCCCCTATCCTGCTTGAGGCGTGCAAGGCTACTCAACAGAGGGATCCCACTCCGGATTCATGGCGATACGCATACATATCTAGCATCTTGAAGCCTGGCAAGGACAAGACCTCCTGCTCCTCCTATAGGCCCATCTCGGTTCTTAACATTGATTATAAGCTATTTGCATCCATAATAGCCAAAAGATTTCAAGCATTTCTACTGGAGATAATAGACCTAGACCAGACGGGTTTTGTTCCCGGACGCCAGACACAGGACAACATAAAAAGAACCCTACACCTGTTGCAGAGGGTTAGGGACAATGGATCTAGTTTCCTTCTCCTCTCACTCGATGCAGAGAAGGCGTTTGACCGTGTCGAATGGCCTTTTCTGTGGGAAGTGCTGAGTAGGATTGAAATTCCCCAAACGGTCATTAATTCAATAAAAGCTATGTATTCTCACCCTAAGGCTTACATTAAGTTAAATGGCTCCTTCTCCTACCCCATATCTCTCTCCCGTGGCACCAGACAGGGCTGCCCCCTTTCCCCTCTTTTATTTGCAATATACCTAGAGCCATTGGCTCAGGCCCTGAGACAGAGAGTTGAGCTGACAGGAATACGGGTCCATACTGAGGAGCATAAATTAGCTCTGTATGCAGATGACCTTTTAATATACCTCTTGGACCCCGAGCTGGCTCTCTGTCATCTATGGGATATTTTGGGAAAGTTTGGTGTTATTTCGGGCTATAAAATCAATGAAAATAAAACTGAGGTCTTGGCCTGGAACTTTGTCCCCAAGGAGGATTTGAGACAAGCTTATAATTTTAAATGGCACCTAAACAACATTGAATACCTTGGAGTTCGTATTGGAACTCAGGATGTATCTCTTGGCGCTTACACCTTCCCTTCTTAACCAGGACTGCTTCAGACATAGAGATGGCGGGTCCTTCCCTTGTCCCTCAGCCAGCGGATAGAGTCAATCAGAATGGTGACTCTACCTCGCTTTCTATACTTAGCCCAAACCCTGCCTGTGCCTATCCCAGATGCCTTTTTCAGAACTTTGCAGAGAAAAATTTCTGCGTTTATCTGGGCTAATCGGAAACCCCGCATCAATTTATCAGCGTTACAACTTCCCAGACTTTCAGGAGGTCTCTCCCTGCCAAACTTTAAGCTGTATTATTATGCCTGCCAACTGAGAATTCCTCTTTACTGGCTTGATAAAACGTACATATCTCGTTGGAAATCGGTGGAACTACAGGAAACGGAGCTTAAAGATATCTATAATACCTTATTATCCTCTCTCCCCAAGTTCAAGACAGAAACTATCGCTAACCCTTACACCCCAGATATCTCTTAAATGCTGGCAAAAAACTATAGCAGATAGAGAGTTTAGACCCTGTAGACATGCTCTGTTTTCTCTCCCTTACCTTGATGCTTTTCTCCCAGGCAAAATGGATAAGGACTTTACCAAATGGCTCAGGAGGGGCTTGCATTTAGTGTACCATTTTGCGCCCGAGGGCAAGATCCTCTCTTTAACAGAATTGACCCAAAGGTATAACATTGCTTACAATGAAAGATTTAGATACTTCCAGACTAGGAACTTTTTAAACGCACTGGGGAAGTTGCAGTGGGAGAATACTCCCCCGGCAGACCTATTGCTTATTTTGGTCACAGCCTTGGATGGGGGATCTGTTCCTTCTCACTTGATCTCCATTCTATATAGGGCTCTCTGTAAAATGCAAAACAAGCCATTAGATAAGATTAGGATGGCTTGGGAAAGAGACCTGAAGTTGCAACTGCCTTGCCCAGTCTGGCTCAGTTCCCTGCGGAATATGCAAAAGGGTGTTAGCTCTGGGATATGGAAAGACTTCTCATGGAAATGTACTGTTAGGTACTTCAGAGCCCCTGCGGTAACTCAGAAGTATCTGAAGCAATCCAGGGCCGTCTGTTGGAGACAGTGTGGATTCTCACCTGCCACCCTGGGACATATTTTTTGGTCACGTACGGCCCTTCAGCCTTTCTTTGCACAGCTTAATAAGTCTCTCCATCAGATAATATCTCCAAACTTAGTTCTGAATCCCCAACTTTTTCTATTTGGCCTTACCCCTACGGGCGTATTAAATGTCCCCTCCAGGAAAATGTTAAATCTGGCCCTTTTAGCTGCCAAAAAAGCCATTACTAAAAGGTGGTTCTCTTGCCCCCCCCCCCACTCTAGAGCAATGGCATCACCTGATGATTGATATATATAGGATGGAGAAACTTACAGCCTTAATTAATAAGTCGAAAGAGGCTTTTGAAATTCATTGGAGAAAATGGGTTTTGTATATTATGTCTTTCCAAACGGACTTTATACCTTAGCGATTTGGAGGAGGCCTCACCCACTCTCACTAGATAATACAACATGTATGGCTCTGGCATAGACTGATTAATTATCAAGTGCTAGCATCTATTCATTACAGGAAATGAAATAGTTTCATCTCATTTGTTGTATGTGCACAATATAAGTTATTATGTTTCTTTTGTTCTCTATCTCCCTCTTTATATTTATTTCTGTAAATACTTTATGTACCCACTAAAGTGTGTTTAGTTTTAAAAAATAAACTTAATAAAGATTGAAAGTTTAAAAAAAAAAAAAGAAAGGGTCATGGTACTACCACTGCTCTCCTCCAGTTCACTAACGGCACCAAAACCGCTATGAACAATGGCCTTTTAACAGGTGCAGTCTTCACTGACCTAATGAAGGCCTTCGATCTTGTAGCTCACACACTACTCAGTGTCAGAATGGTCTCCCTTGGCTTCTCCCCTGATGTGGTAGCCTGGCACGATAGTTACCTCTCCGACAAGCAGCAGTTAGTCAGATGCTTCCTCCAAACATTCCACTATCAACAGTGGGGCCCCCCTTCTTTTCTCCATCTTTATCAATGATATATCTCTCAATGCCCCAAACTGCTCATCCATACTTTCTGCTAATGACCTTCTTCTTTAACATAGCTCCAAGGACATCTCCAACATTAATACTGCCCGTTCTTCAGACTTCCACCGCATCCAAGTCTGGCTTTTTAGGAACAAACTAATACTCAATTCTAGTAAAACCCAATCCATACTCTTCGGATCTGCTCCTAGATTAAGGAAATGTTCAAGGGAGTTATCAGTCTCTTGTTCTGATGGTTCCTACCTTGTTAATGTCATCTCCTTCAAATAGCTGGGCGTTACCCTTGACACCACTCTTGACTTTGACCTCCACATCTCTAGCACCTGCAAAGCCGTTAACTCCAAAATTGGAATGGCTTGTAGAACTAGCCATGCTGTAACACCCACTGCCAGAGTTGTCATAGCACAGGGCATACTTCTCCCTGCTCTCACATATGGCTCCATCACTTATGCAGGTGTCTCTAAAGCTAGTGTCCACAAATGGGACACCACATATAATAGCATCTGCCATTTTGCACTGGCCTTGCATCACCGTACCCATCACTGCCACCTTTACGGGAACCTTTACTAGCTCTCCCCAGCTGCAAACCGTCTTTATTCACTTGGCTTCCTTATTGACAATATTTCACGCTCTGGTGCGCCCTCTACTGTAGCTCAGATACTAATTCCGCCTTGCTCCCACTATACCCTTCACTCTGGTGATCAGCCCCCTTTTTCAAGTCCCTAGATGTAAAACAGCAATGGGAACTCTGGCCTTTTCTCACCTTGCACCTCTATACTGGAACTCATTGCCAGCAGAAATCAGCCGCTCCCCTACTCACTCAAGTTTCAAGCACCAGCTACGAAGTTGCCTCCAATCAGTTTACTCCATACATGTTTCCATCCTCCTTGAACTCTCCCTAGGACCTCTCTTGCTATGCTGGTCCTACTCCAAGCCTTTAGCCTTTACCCCACTTTGCACTTACTGCTTACTGATTCAAGCCTGCTTCCCCCAGATTTGACCCTTTGTCCTGACCTCTCCCTCTTGTAATGCTTTTAACTTTCTCCTCGTAACCAGGGCCTCTCAACCTACCGTTCTGTACTTGATCTCCGATTAAATATTTTATCTCATCTTGTCCTGCTGATGGTTTCTCCTGAGTTTAGTATGTACTGTTTGCTAACTGTACATTTGCTGCTGTAAAACCTATGTCTAATTGTACATTTCAAACATGAAATCTTGCTGTATTCTGACAATTTGCAGTTAGCTCCAGCTTTTGAACTGCCCCGGAGAGTGAAGGGTTAAATTCTATGCCAGGCATAGAACGTTGGGCTCGAGCTCGGTTGAAAACCCTGTCTGTGTCCTTTCAAACCCAAACCGTCAGATTCTTTACTCCGCCTCACTGAACAGTCGCTCCGGAGATTTCTCCTTCTGCTCAGTTCTTCGCGGTTAAAGTTTCAGTTGTAGTCCGATTTTACGTTCCGTTCTTCGGTTTGAGACTCTGTCTGTGGTACCATAAGTACTTAGAATAGTAGCTGTGTGTGGAAATTGTGAACATTTTTCCAATCGGTTCGGCTGAACCGATCTTGTAGTAAGAAAAAAGTTAGTGTGTGTTTACCGGTCCGTATCGTTAAAAAAAAAAAAATAATTTTAGTGTTTTTTTTTCCATCACCGATAGGGGAGTCTTGCCTGGCGGTTGCCATATAAAAGGTAAGTCGGTTAGGTTGGCCATGTCTGAGAAACCCAAGAAAAAAACCGGCCCACTGAGTTTCAACACTGCAGTGTGTGTGTGTGTGTGTGTGTGTGTGTGTGTGGAGGTCTTTGCTAAGACCGATCCCCACACCACCTGTGTTTACTGTCTGGGGTTTGACCACCTCGATTCAGACTGCCAAATTTGTAAGAATTTCCCTAAGTCTACCCTGGAGAAAAGGTTAGGTAGACTTAGGGATAAGGAAGCCGAGAAATCCGCTGACCCGGAACCAGAAGGAGTGCCTTCTGACCAGGGCGATACTTATTCGGGTAAGAGGAAAGCTGATCCTGAGGGATCTGTTCCTACAAAAAGAAAACGAAAGGATAAATCGGCCGGTTCGGATCCAGAGCTGCATGTTCCAACTGCCGAAGAAATAGCCAAAGTGATTCAGATTGTGGAATAGCTTCGTCCGGTTCCGACCGATCTTCTGGCCTTCTGGAAGAGGTTCAGTTCAGTTGGTTCCCCGGTTCAGGAGTATTCCCCTGAAGATTTTTACGAACCAGAGTTTGATGAGGATGATTACGACAGTGAAAGTCTGGATGTGCCTGTGGAACCGGACATCTCCCCAGACAGACCTTCTGGTGTTTCCCCTCCTGGGCTTTGAGTCCCCTCCCCACTTTCTGTTCTACAGAAAAGAGGCTCAAACCCTCCAGCTTCCTATTGAGGAGGCTGTAGAGGATCAAGAGGAGCCTGACTTCATAGAGGTGATGGACATCCCAGAGTCTGAGAGACTGTCTGTTCCCTTCATAGGTCATTTGGGAAACTGACACAAAAAATTCTTAGGTCTCCCAACTCTGTACCTCCTGTTGACAAGAGAATGGTACACCTTGTCAGGCTCGAATACGGAATTTCTTTACCAACAATGCAGCCATGTTGGGGTAGTGCAGGCTGCTGCCTATGGCAAGGCAAACATCCCCTTGGCTTCACACCCCCCAGACAAAGATTCCAGGAAGATAGATGCCATGGCAAAGAAACAGTACTTGGCATCATCTTTGGGACTCAGGCAGGCTAATTATATGGCCTATACAGCCAGGTACCAGAAGTCCAGGTGGGAAACTGTACTGGCACTGGCTAAACAGGCCTCCCCCCAGCTAGCCAAGGAGCTGGAGGGGGTGGCTGCTGATGGGATTGAGGCATCAAAGGTGCAATTTCATGCTGCTGTGGACTCCACTGATGTGTCATCAAGAGTCATGGCTACATCTGTGGCTCTTTGGAGAATGGCCTGGCTCAGATGTACTAGCCTTTCACAGGACACCCAGCCTAAGGCCATGGATTTTCCTGTAGTGGGTAATTCTCTGTTTGGGGAGCAGACAGAGAGTTACGTGAAGAAAATGGATGAGTACAGGACCACTTATAGGAGTGCCCAGGCCAAGGAGAGGCAGGCAACTCCTCAGAGGCAGCAGTCTAGGGGCAGGGGCAGACCTTTCAGGCCTTTCTACCAGGCACAGGCCTCCTCTTCCTTTTCTCAGAGGGGGTTCTT
Source organism: Neoceratodus forsteri (assembly GCA_016271365.2). NCBI lineage: Eukaryota > Metazoa > Chordata > Ceratodontiformes > Ceratodontidae > Neoceratodus > Neoceratodus forsteri. The sequence continues at coordinate 663,692,449 of CM057451.1, read as the reverse complement.
CACAGGGAGAGGCAGATGGGGGATGAGCAGGGCTGCATCCACCCCTCAGCCTAAGGCTCCTGCCAAGCAGACACCCTGATGTGTCAGCCCGGGTCGACTTCCCCATTCCAGTAGGAGGCAGGCTGGCTTACTTTGTCCAGGACTGGATGTCTGGTACCTCAGACAAGTGGGTCCTGGAGGTTGTAAGCCAGGGGCTGTTTCTCAGTTTCAAAAGTTTTCCGAAACTGAGACCCAGATCCTTTCCACCTGCAAATCCATCAGAAACCCTTGCCCTAGAGGCAGAGGTTTTGTCTCTACTGGCTTTAAATGCCATAGAGAGAGTTCCTACTCCATACAGGTACTTCCTTACTCCGAAAAAGACAGGGGAGTGGCGACTCATTCTAGATCTAAGATATTTAAACAAGCACCTAGTAAAGCCAGAATTCAAGATGGTGACTCTGGGCACAATTCTTCCTTCTCTGAGGCCAGGAGACTGGCTATCCTCCCTGGACCTCAAGGATGCCTATTTTCACATTCCCATCAGGTGCTCCCACAGAACGTACCTCAGGTTCGAATTGCCCTCAGGCCATTACCAGTTCAGAGCAATGCCCTTTGGCCTAACTTCAGCTCCAAGGGTGTTCACAAAGTGCCTAGCAATAGTAGTGGTCCTTTTAAGAAGAAAAAGGATTTCAATCTTTCCGTATCTGGATGATTGACTCCTTGTGGGCCAGTCCCCAGACCAAGTCAAGTTAGATCTGCAGTTTACCCAGAAAGTTCTCACTTCCCTGGGATTCCTTCTCAGTCTTCCCAAGTCAGTTCTTGAACCAGTACAGCTCCTCATTTTTATAAGAGCAGAGCTGGACACCCTCAAGGCAAGATCCTTCCTTCCTTCCTTTGGAAAGGGCAAAAGCCATCTCTCAGCTGGCCTCTTCCTTTCTCCTTCTGGTTTCTGTTCCAGAAAGGCATTTTCTGCAGCTTCTGGGCCACGTGGCAGCTTCCTCAGCAGTGGTCCAAGGGGCCAGGTTTCAGATGAGGGACATTCAGTTCCATCTGAGAACCTTTTGGTCCCAAAGATAAGGTCCTCTTACCAAGCTAGTTCCTGTTACTCAGACCTTAATTCAGGCCCTTCAGTGGTAGCAGGACCTGGACAATCTGAGGCAGGGTGTTCCATTTGTCTCTCAGACTCGCTCTGTGGTTCTTACCACAGATGCTTCCCTTTTGGGGTGGGGAGCCCATCTGGGGGCTCTCACGGCCCAGGGACTGTGGTCCCCTCAGGAATCCCTTCTTCACATCAACCTTCTGGAGCTCAGAGCAGTATTCCTTGCCCTACAAGCTTTCTCTCAGTCAGTACAGAACAAGGAGGTTCAGGTCAGGACGGACAACACTACCACCATGTGGTACATCAACAAGCAGGGAGGCACTCGGGACAAGGCCTTGTGCATGGAGGCCATGAAAATATGGTCCCTGGCTTATTCCCTACAGATGTCTCTGGTAGCAGTCCACCTCCCAGGAAAGGACAATGTGCTAGCAGATGCATTGAGCAGGATTTCCCAGGGCCATCACGAATGGTCTCTGGATCCTTTGGTATTGAAGGTGATTTTCTCAAGGTGGAGCACTCCAGAGATAGGTCTCTTTGCAGCCCCAGACAATCAATCACCAACTTCTTCTATTTTGTTGCAGACCCCCAGTCTTGGGCTCAGTCCCTCTGGATGCTCTGATTTTTAACTGGAAAGGGAAATTTCTTTGTCTTCCCTCCCTTCCCTCTACTGTTCAAGGTTCTAGTCAAGGTAAGGTCACAACCTTGCAAAGTGATTCTGATTGCTCCAGACTGGGCCAGGCAGCCTTGGTACCCCCTGTTGCTGTCCCTAGCAGTCCATCTTCCCCTGTCTCTTCCCAGGAATTACAACCCGTTAACCTCCTCTCGGGAGGATTTGGTACCCCAGTCTTCGGTCACTCAATCTCAAGGTATGGCTCTTGAAGAGTTAGAGTATGCAGATTTGCATCTGTCCCAAGGGGTTCTGGATATTCTCAAAGCTTCTCGAAAGCCTGCCACCAGAAAAACTTACAACTCCAAATGGAAAAGGTTCAGCATTTGGTGTTCCAAGAAGCGTATATCCCCCAGACACTGCTGAGTTGTCTACAATTCTGGATTATATGGTTCATCTTAATGGCCTAGGCCTCAAAACAGCTACTCTCAGAGTTCATTTGTCAGCTGTTTCTGCTTTCCAGTCAGTGGGGAGGTCTTCCTCTTTGTCATCTCACCCTGTATTCTGTAAATTTTTCAAAGGATTGCTTCATACCAATCCCCCTTTTAGGGATCCTGCTCCTGTCTGGGATTTGAATATTTGTATTGCTCAGCTTATGCAACCCCCCTTTGAGCCTATGTCCTCAGCAGATCTCAAGTACTTTATTTGGAAAACTGTGTTTTTGGTTGCTGTTACCTTTGCCAGATGTATCGGTGAATTGCAAGCCCTGTCAGTGGAGCCTCACTTCATCTCTTTCCATAGAGATAAGGTGGTCCTTAGAACCAATAGAAGGTTCCTGCCTAAAGTGGTTTCTAATTTCCACTTAAACCAATCTATGTCTCTTCCTGTGTTCTTCACTGATCACACCTCCTCCGGGGAACGGAGGCTACACAGTTTAGATGTTAAAAGAGCCCTTAGTTACTACATAGAATGTACAAAGGGTCACAGGTTTGACTCCCTTCAGTTGTTCTTTACTTATGGGGAAGTAGGTAAGGGAAAACCTGCCACCAAGAGAAACATTGCCAGGTGGATTGTGTCCTGTATTCAATTCTGCTATGAAAAACTGCACCCTCAAGCCTGAGGGCTCATTCCAGTAGAGGTACAGCCGCATCTCTGGCTGCAGCTAGGGATATCCCCTTGTTAGAAATCTGTCAAGCAGCCACCTGGAAAACAGTTCATACCTTCACCAAGCATTACTCTCTGGATATCCAGGCTAGGAGTGATGCTAGGTTTGGCACATCAGTACTTCAGAGCCTATTCCCAAAGTAGGTTCTGTCCCTTCTCCTTGGAGGTACTGCTTGGTAGTCTGCAAATTGTCAGAATACATCAAGTCTTCATGTTGTTTGAAGAAAAAATTACTCACATTAGTAATTGTGTTTCTTCTAATGGAGTCTTGCTGTAATCTGACCTCCCTCCCTGCCTCCCCTCTCAGAACCTGTTTTTGGGAAGTGGGTGGGCAGGTGCAGTGTTGCACCCTAGAGGTGCATTTTCCCCACTCCTGTTGTGTGGGGTGCTTTGTATTTGTTTAGTTAAGAGTTTTTAGTTCTTATTACCTGGTGTTTGGTTCTTTGGGTTTCCTGACTTGAGTCTTTTGGGGAATCCAAAGTCTTTGTTGCCAGTTGGCTACTAGGAGTGTTTACAACTTCCACATTTAGTCAGTGAGTGTTAGCTCGTAAGAATCTGACGGTTTGGGTTTGAAAGGACACAGACAAAGTTTTCAACCGAGCTCGAGCCCAATGTTCTATGCCTGGCATAGAATTTAACCCTTCATTCTCCGGGGCAGTTCAAGAGCTGGAGCTAACTGCAGATTGTCAGAATACAGCAAGACTCCATTAGAAGAAATACAATTACTAAAGTGAGTCATTTTTTCTTACTGTTGTATGATGCTCACTGTGTGATGTTATGTTATGCATCTCCCTGCCACTTGATTATGTTCATTGTAACAGTGTTCTTTTACGATTGTATCTGCCTTGTACTCTCCTGTGTCGTGCCTCAAAATAGGCATTTCCTGTGTCTAGTGCATCTATCTGTTTGTCAAAAACAAAGAAATAAATCTCCGTATGTAAGGCACTCCATAGGAGTCCCTGACCTCGCCGCTCCCTTATCTCTTTCTCCTGAGCTTGCTTCTGAATATATGTTATTGGCAGATTTGCATGGGTGTTTTAATAGGATGGTCTCAACTTAGCACTGTTTACTGTTTTCCTAAATATTTGGTTTTAAAATCTTTTTAGCTGAAGGTTGTGTTATGACTGTAAAATGAGAAAGGACTTGTCTGCCAGCAGAACAGTTTCCATTAAACCTTAGTGTTGGAGGAAAACTACTGTATATTTACCATTAAACTGTAATACCTTATAGAGAATACTGGATGGGCAACTATGCACAACCAGTGTGTTCTGCCACAGAGGGGTTCCGATTCTTGAGAGGTCTGTGGGAAACGGAACCCGAGGTGGCAGAACACATTGGTTATGCATAAAGTTGCTCATCCGTAATTTTTCATAGTGTATAGCAATATGTTAAATGTGTGCATTGTGTTTTTTTTCTCTTTCGCAATGAAACTGACTTGTGCAGTCTCTAGAGGTTCTGGAATGCTGTTCTACCACAGAAGGGTAGAATTACATTCTACGACCTTTGAACTGTTGAACAGCATTTTAAAAAGGATGGATTTCTGTATAGAACAATGCTCTACTATACACTGTAGATCTGTTCTGCTCTATATAGTATATTGTTTATTATATATATAATATAATATATATTAGGGCTGGCAGTATAGCCTAGAGGTTAGAGTAACGAGCTGTGAATGAGCTTGATATATACAACAGACCGGGGTTTGATTCCCATAGCCTCCACTTGCATACTGTGTGACTTTGAGCAAGTCACTTAACCTCCCCAGTGCTCCCAGATCGCCCCTGAAAACAGGCACTTGTGCTTGGTGGGCCTTACCCGGTTACCAGACACTAAAATAAATATAAGGTAGACTGTGATTATGGGTTGACATTCTATAAAAGGCAGAATAGGTTTCTGAAGAATCATTATCGGCTCTTATTTTTATCTTTTCCACACTAAACATTTTTAACATTGGGCCAGTGAAACCTCTTGCCTTGTCAGCACAAAATGCAGTCTGCTACTAGGTAAAACCGTGAACAGAGGGGGTGATTTTTATATTTTTTGTTGGACCAACAAGAGATTTACAAACCACAAGCTTTCAAGCTGCACAGAGCTCTTCTTCAGGCATGGCAGTTTTTCATAAAACAGACTTAAATACATTGGGTAGAACTGATAAATAAACTTATACATGGGTGTAACAGTTCTTCTAATAAGGAAGTAAGTAATTGGATATGTGGAGAGACAAAGCCTTCTCAGCCCAGGAGGAGCTCCGGACTAATAGTTGGCACTCCAGTTCCTGAGCAGCTTTGTAAGGGGAGCGGTTAGGAGCAGTGAATACTGTATTTGTGATGCAGCTTAGCTAGTCCCTATAACTCATTGCTGTCTCTCTGTCTCTCGTCTCCTCCCTCCCCCTTTTCTGTAATGAGCTGGTCCCAGCTGTCCTCCTGCATTGGTTTAGACCCTGATCTGTATGGGAAGGTCAGAGAAGCAGAGCAGCCCATGGATGCTGTAATCTCTTGTTTGTACACCCGCTCACATCTCATATGCTTTTCCTTATTGGAACTGGAATCTCATCACGAGGTACTGTCTTGGGCACCATCCTCAGCATCTTGCTGTTCTGTTGTTCCTGCTCAGTACCAGCTTGACTGCAGGGCAGCTGTGTGGAGTCATTTGTAAATCAGGGTCTTCGGAAGAGTACGCTGGTGATGATGGGGGTTGGGAGGGGAGGTGTGCCTGTCATTGTGTTAATTGCAGCAAGTAGTCCTACAGTGCAGCAGAGTGTGTCCTGGGTATGGAAAAAAAAAAGAGCAGGTTCCTTGTCTGTGGATTGTGATTACATTCTGGAGTGCCTGATAAATCCTGCTGTTGGCTGTTTACGGGGCAGGGGGTGGCAGTACATGGGTTATTGCCAGCAGAAAATATATGATGGCTTTTAATCCCATAGTGTTCCTGTGTGCACTGTACCCCCGGGCAGCTTCATGCATGGCTTCCATTTACAGTATTCAGAAAGGTTTTGTTGATCCTTTTTGTCAGTTTGAAAAACATTGAAAGGTTAAGACTGTTTTTGCTCTATGAAATGGATTAAAAGAACAAATTCCAAAGGCGTCACATGCAGTTTTTGAAATGTGCGTGTCTGTAGAACGTGTCAGAAAGCTTTTGCTCTTCAGCTGTGTAATTCTGACCCAGCAGAGGAAACATTTAGACCTCATCCGGCAAAACCATCTTTCCAGTATTAAAGCTTCAGACTGATGGAACGAAATTTATTGCAAATGGACGCTGGGTTTGTTGATTGTTGTCATGCAAAATATTGGAACCAGGAAAGGCTATACAGAACAATGTGCAGAGACCGGTTAGCAGCCGTAGAAAATCAATAAAGGAGTGGTTCACACACTGATCTCCTCCCCTCCCTCTTGCAAACCTTTAAGGCTTTCAAAGTAACAAAACAAGAAGGAGAAAAAAGCAAACTAAAAATAAAACCATGCAAAATACCTTTGATTTTTAATAACCTGTATGAAAATGCTTAAGGTCCCTTGTTTCATGTGTATCCCTGAGCATTCTGAAACAGTAATGCTAGACACTGTGTGTCCTTTCTTAGCAGGTTGGGGTGACCATGGGTGTTGTGATGCACATGGGAGCCTATAATCCTGTTGAAACACATCAGAGGAAGAATAGCTTGTGGCTAGAGAGATGTGAACATGGGAAGTCATTAAGTTGTTGCCTGTGGACAGAGTTGTAGAGCCAAGATTCTGGGCAAATAAATTGCTTCCTTTCTTACTATTACATGTATCCCCAGAGAACCAGCAGGGCTTGTATTCAAATATGAAAAAAGGAGCAAACAAGCACAGGGCTGGTTGGTTACATTTCAGGATTCTGTGGTTATAAACTGGCATGCCATTAGTGTAGCCAGTGGTGTTGATTTTAAACTGTTGTTTATAAATAGTATATTGGCACTACCTATACTGTCATTTCTGTAGGTTATATCAAGCTATATTACAGGGGCACGACCTATACTATAATTTCTCAGTGTACAGTTTATATCAAGTGATATTATAGGGCACAGCGGAATTTTGTCATTCCTCAGTAGGCAGTTTTTATCAAGTGATCTTAGAGGGGAACAACCAATTCTCTCATTTCTCAATATACTGTTCTTATCAAGTGATATAGGGACACTGCCAATACTGTAATTTCTCAATGTGCAGTTTATATACAGGGGAGGTAGTCAGTTGTGGGGACCATGAGACTCTTCTCCAGGCTTGCGAGCTGGAGGACATGGCGCTGACACATCTGCAGGACCTTTGCAGCTCAGCTGGTAGCAGCAAGAGACGAGATATCGCAGCTGCAGCACTGACTTATCTGGGCTCCATCCCCAATACCCCAATTCCCCTGAGGCTCACTGGCCCAGGGGGTTGGAGGGTGGTGCAGAAGGGGAAGGGGAAGGGTGGCAGGGATAGCCACAAGTGGTTTGACCAGTCTCACACCATTCAAACAGCAAATCATTTTGCAGCTCTGAAGGATGCTCCAGTACCTGACTCTGTCAAGGTGGGGGGTACTCTTAGTCAGTCAGGGGAAATGGACAGGACAGCTGGATGAACAGGGGGAAGTCACCAACAAGAGGCTTACTGATTGGGCACTCATTGATTAGGAGAGTAGAGAGGGTAGTGGGTGGTGGAGGGACGGGATGAAAAATGGTCAGATGCTTTCCTGATGCATCAGCCAGGCTACATGACAAGTTGTACCAGTCACGTTGCTGCGCAGCAATTTGCCCCGGACTCTTAGCTCCAACGTGAATCAGCACCCTGCACAATTCATGCCCAGACAATTTGCCCACAGAGTAAATACTACAGAAACTCATCCAGGGACAGATTGTACAAGGTGGCGATTCATACCAGCAGTAAGAGTCTAGGGTGAGGTCTCACAGCAGCATGACCGGGATGATTTAACTTGTCCTCCATCAGCTGGGAGAATGGTGGAGGAGGGGGGAGGAGTATTAGGAGAAAGATGGAAGGGGTCTTAATGCCAGGAGTCTGAGAAATAAAACTAGTGAGCTCCAAACAATGGTGGCAGACACTGAGATGGATCTAGTACCCATCTCAGAAACTTGGGCCATAAAGAGTAAAGTACAGTTATGTAAGAACTTACCGTAACAGTAGATTTTTTAGAGGATCTTTTGCAGCAGGCCACACCTATAGAACTACAGCTGCCAGGCACTAGGACCACACAGAAAAAGTTTCTAGCTAGCAGTCTACAAGGGGGCTACCCACAACGACATCACATGCCGATGACGTCCCTCCCATATAAATTTGTGAAAAATCAAATAAGGCTGCTCACACATGAGAGCCTGCAGCTTCGAAATCCTTTGAGCAGAAGTAATAGCAACTAAAAATAATGCTTTCCATGACAGAAAGTGTAGCTTGCAAGTTGCTGCTGGCTCAGGAGCCAAAATAAGCTTTTCTAACAAAATTGAGGTCCCAAGGCAGGACTGGGTTGCATATGGAAGTCTTCCGATGAAAAATGCCTCGCAAAAAAGAGCGGGACACCTTCCAGTTGTGCCACTGTATGATCTTCTGCAGGCACATGGAAGGCCAAAATGGCCGACAGGTGCACCTTAAGTGAGGAATGTTGCAGGCCAGAATCTGAGAGGGACAGCAACTACTCCAGAATCTGATTCACTGGACAAGTGAAGGGGTCCAACTGACAGGAATCCGGCCTTAGAGCAAAAACTCTTCCACTTCACAGACTAAGTGGCCCTGGTGGAGGGCTTTGTAGCGGCCACCAGAACATTGACCATGTTCTGGGACCCCCCCAAACCTAGTCATGGCTGTGTTTTCAGGAGCCATGCTGAGATTTGAGGTCCGGATGGACCAGGGTTCCCTGTTCCTGTGATAGCAAGCCTTTGCACAGGGGTAAGGGTACTGGAGGTTCCACAGCCAGCTACTGCAGCAAGGGGAACCAAATCTGACGATGCCAAAAGGGAGCGATGCAGATCATAGTGGCCCCTTCTAGCTGAAGTTTAATCAACACCCTCTGGATGAGAGGAAGGGGACGGGGAGACATAGAGAAGCCTCCCTTTCCAAGAGAGGGACAACGCTTCTCACCAGAAAACTCCAGGCCCTGGAGCAAGTGAGCAGAAATACGGCAGTACTGCATTGAGTGAGGACACAAAAAAGGTCTAACTCTGGGCAACACCACCTGTTGAACAGGTTGTCTACGACTGAGGTCATCAGCTCCTGTTCATGCATCCTGGACTATGACCGGCTTAGCTTGTCCACCAAGATTTTTATTTAGAAACATAGACTTTGACGGCAGATAAGGACCACTTGGCCCACCCAGTCTGCCCATTTCCCTACCTACTGGATAAGCTGCAGATTCTAGTTAACCAACAGCCTATTTCCTGCAGCCCCCCACTATAATTGTCTTATGTCTGTCCCATGCATGTTTGAATTCCTCCACTGTTTTAGACCCCACAACCTCTCCAGGAAGGTGGTTCCATGCGTCCACCACTCTCTCCGTGAAAAAGAATTTCCTCACATTACCCCTGAGCCGTCCCCCCTCTAACTTTAAATTGTGCCCCCTTGTTCTTACACATCTCTTTTTCTGAAAGATGCTACCCTCCTGGACTTTGTTGATTCCCTTGAGGTACTTAAAAGTTTCTATCATGTCCCCCCTGTCCCTCCTTTCATCAAGGGTATACATATTAAGCTCTCTCAGTCTCTCTTCATATGGTTTCTGATGTAGACCCTGCACCATTTTAGTTGCCCTCCTCTGGACTGCTTCCATCCTGTCTATGTCCTTGCGTAGATGAGGTCTCAAAAACTGCACGCAGTACTCCAGATGGGGTCTCACCAACTGTCTGTATAGAGGGATAACCACTTCCCTTTTTCTACTTGTGATGCCCTTCCCTATGCATCCCAGTATCCCCCTGGCTTTCCCTACTGACTTCTCACATTGCATACCCACCTTTAGGTCATCTGATATGTTTGAAATGTTTCACCAGGAAGGCACACTGATCAACAAGTTGCTTTTCTCCTGGTGCGACCTGGGGGACAGGGAACAATGGAATAGAATACAGAGAAGTGTTACAGTGTTGGAGTACAATTTGCTTACTTGTATGCAATAAGAGAAGGAGGGATTACAGGTAGATAACATTGGCTAACAATGCAACAGTTAAGTATAGTAGATGTGAAGATAAATATAGCAGATTGGCAACAGTTGGTGACAGTTGGTAATACTGGGACACATATAACTTGGCAACAGTATGTAGCACTAGATGGTAAGGTGACCCAATAATAATTGATAACCATTAGTGTAACATAGGTATTAAAGATTTACAGTGATTGGAGTAAAGAGAAGAAAAACGGAAAGAGGGAACGAAAAATTGTGGAGGGCAGAATAGAAGAAGGGAAAGGAAATTTATGGAGAGACGTAGACAGAACACGATTTTTGAGGCAGACAGAGATGACAGGTTGGACTAAAGTACATATAAGAGGGGTATAGGGGTAGGTTCTAAGTGCTTAATTGAGTGTAGAGGTAGGCCAGTGTTGGGCTGTGTTAACCAGAAGGGGGTAGGAGGAGAGGAGAGGTAGAGTGTGTCAGGATGATGAGAGAGAGAGAGAGAGAAAGCGGTATTGTAGGTGGGGGGGTAAGGGGAGAGTTGAAATTCAACAGTGCCCTGTTATCCCTATCTGGGCAGGGCAGTGGACAGCCCTACTGGTAGGACACAGGTTATAGGCGATGAGAGTTATTTATATATAGTGATGCGAGAGAATGGGGTGTCGGGGGAAGGATGTTGTGGGAGGGGGTAGCAGAGGTCAACTATAGTAAGGGGGTAGTACCCCACCAGTGCTGGGTGACCTTGCCTGCACAAGGCAGTGATCTAGCAGTGACTGAGGGGGGGTGCAGAAAAAGGAGAAATAGAGGAAAGGGGGTCACGTTTTTGCCCACCGTGCGCTATGGATCCTGCCTGCACAAGGCAGTGATCGAGCTTACAGGAGGGAGATAGAGTAAGGGTAGAGAAAGGAGGGGGAGGAACACTTTAGGAGGAGGAAGAGTAGGGGACTAGGAGGAGCATGATCAAAGGGAAATAGGAGTGGTGGGGAATAGGCATATGGTAATATGGGCTATGGGGAGATGGGGGATTAGGGAGGGTCATGGCAGGCACAGGAAGGGGCAAGGAAGTTCTTGAGGCAGAGTTAATGGAGTAGCAAGAGGATGAGTGGCGAATTTGAGGGGGAAGTGAATTCCAGATTTTTGGGAGGCGATAAGAATAACCTGATTGGCCAGTAAGGGTGGAGCAGCGTGGGACCACCAGGTGAGTCGGTAGGTCTTGGGGAGTGGGAAGGAAGGGAGGCAGTTGTAAAGATGGAGGGTAGATAGGGAAGTTCACCCAGTCAGTGCTTGGAGGTGAATTTTGCGCAGTGAGAGAGACGTTGGCTTGTCAGGGAAGGATAGGGCATGGTAGAGATCACAATGATGAGTGCGGAGGGGGGCGTCAAGGGCAAAACGGCAAAAGGAGTTGAAGAGAGTATCTAGTCTGGCCAGGTAGGACTTGGGGGCAGTACCGCTGACTACGTCACAGTAGTTGAAGCTACGTAGGATCATCTTCTGGACAGTCTTGCGCCTAGCTGTGGGTGGGATGCAGGCACAGTTTCTGAATAAGGCGCTGAGCTTGGGAGGCAATTTTTTCTGAATGGCGTCTATATGACCAGAGAAGTTCAGGTGTTGGTCTAGCCAGACACCTAAATACCTGAAGGAGGATGTGTCCTCGAATAAAGTCCCATCAAGGGTGTGGAAGGAGGGTAGAGAGGGAAACCTGTTAAGTCTCTGCCTGGTGCTGAAGGTCATGGAGACTGTTTTTTTTTTTTTCTTGGCGTTGAGAGATAGTTGGTGGTTTGCAAACCAATGCTGAACTTTGTCAAAGTCGTGCTGCAGAAGCCGGCCCGGTGGCGCTGAGGGTTGAGGAGCTGACCACACCTGCACCATCGACAACCCGGGTTAGGAGGCGGACTTGGGTGGTGGTGGGTGGCCGGAGATAGACTGAGCCCAACCACAACCGCCTTCTCCGGGAGGATTTGGTTTATGCCCCACTCTCAGGCGACCCCGAGCCGGAGGCTCGAGGAACTGCAAGCTCCATTTGAGGATGGCGGCGCATGATCAGCATGGACGCCGCGCCGCGTGGCCATGACGCCGGGAGGTTACTTCTTGCTCGGGAGGAGAAAAACGCGAAACAAGCCTGCCTCAGCCGGAGAGATGGGAGGACCATGGCTCGTGCTCACGATTTGCTCTGTGCCCGCCAGCAGACCTCAGACCGATAAATGTGTTACGGGTCTGAGTCTCACTGCCTCGTCCGGGGTAATCCGGCTCCATGGGGCCTAGGGGTCTGCTTGGGTAGGGTTCCGGGCAGTGGGATGTCCAGTTGTCCCCCCCTGAAGGGTCGGAGGTGGCAGGCTGGGGAGGAGGAATAAATAGTAATTTCAAAAAAAAAAAAAAAGTCGTGCTGCAGGTTGGATGCAACCCTGGTGGGGCAGGAACCAGATGCATACAAGACTGTCATCAGCGTACATGTGAATGGAGGAGAATGAAGAGCAGGTGGATGGGAGATCATTTAGAAAAATAGAGAATAGTATGGGGCCTGACACTGATCCCTGGGGGATGCCATTTCTTATAGGGAGGGGTGGGGAAATTGCATCAGAGATCTTGACTGATTGGGTTCTACCAGTGAGGTATGCCTTGAACCAGTCTGTGGCAGTGGGGGATAACCCAGCTGTTGATCGGGTGTCAAGGAGAACTGAGTGGGAGACTGTGTTGAAGGCTTTGGCCAGATCAACAAAAATGGTTGAGGTGATTTGTCCATTGTCCATTCCTGTGAGGATAGAATCAGTGAGCCGAAGTAGGGAGGTGGTGGTGGAGTGATTTTTCCTGAAGCCATATTGATAAGGGGTGAAGAAGGAGGAGTCATTAAGGTAAGCGGTGAGCTGGGAGAGGCTAGGTGTTCCTGAAGTTTGGCAAGGGTAGGGAGAAGAGAGGTGGGGTGGTAGTTGCCAGGGGAGGTGGGGTCTTCGCCTTTGGGGAAGGGAAGGACCACTGCGTGTTTCCATGGGGAAGGTACTGAGGTGGTTGAGAAAGAGAGGTTTAGGATAATAGAGAGTGGGTAGGTGATGGCTGGGGCTGTGAGGGATAGTAGTTTAGGGTCAAGGCCATCCAGGGAGGAGTCTTTTGAAGGGTTGATTGCTAGCAGGGCATTTAGGGTGTCATTTGGGGAGACAGTAGCAAAGGAGTAGGGGGAATCAGAGTGGGGGTTGTTTGTAGGCAGTAGGAAGGGGAGAAGGGGGGAATAGTTTGGGAGGGATTAGAGTAGCTCATCAGCACAAGTGGTGTAATAGGAGTTGAATTTAGTAGCTACTGCAACTGGATCGGCAACGGGTGGTGTTTATCTTAAGTATAGGGGTGGATGGACAGGATGGGGGGGTAAAGAGGGCATGAACCACTCTCTAGAACTTGGAGAGGGAGTCGATGTTTGTCGTGAAGGTAGATTTGAAGTACTCTGTTTTGGCTAGCCTGGTAGCCCGGGTGCAGGCATTACGAAGCTTTCGGTACATAAGAAGGTCATTTGGAAGCTGGGAGACTTTGTGCCATTTCCAGGCCTGATCTCTGGCTCTGTGGCAGGCTAGTAGTTCAGGGGTAATCCAGGGGAGGCGATGACCTCTAACCCTTGTTTGTTTTTAGGGGTGCAAAGGCATTCCAATTTGCTAGGAAGATGTCTTTAAAATAGATTATGGCTTTATCAACCGAGGACGTGCTTGCTAGAAGGGACCAGTCTGAGAGTGCAAGACTATGCAGGAGAGGTTCCAATTTTAGGGATTTATAGGTCCGTATTTGTAGGGTTTTATGTGGGGATTTAGGGCTGTGAACTTTTCTGACCAGGAAGACCAGGTTGTGGTCGCTGAGAGCATCTGGAAGGATGCTGGAGGTGATGATTCTATGGGGGTGGGAAGTTAGGGCCCAGTCAAGTAGGGAGTGGTTTTGGATCTTGTGATTAGGGTGGGTGGGTTCTGTAATTAGTTGTGTGAGGTTGAGGGTACTGATAGCATTTCTTTTGGTAGATGTTGGTGGGGACAACCAATTTAAATTGAGGTTGCCAAGGATGTAAAGATCACCAGATTGAGAGAGAGAGAGAGAGCAGTAATGAAAGTTAGGAGGTCAAGGGAGACAGCGGACTGAACATTTGGACAGCAATAGATACCAGCTACAAAGATAGGGAGTGAGAAAGGGATGGATACAATGATGGCTAAGGCGTCATGGGTTGCTGGGTTGGAGGAGGAGAAGACTGGGAAATATTGGAGGGAGGCACGTATATACATGGCCACTCCACCATCCCTGCCTGCTCTGTCTAGCCTTAGGATGGAGTAACTGGGGATGGAGACAGAGAGGTTAGGAATCGTGCTGTTTAGCCATGTTTGTGTTATAATTAGAATGTTTGGTTTCAGGGCAGCAACCATGGCTTGCAGGAGGTCTATTTTTTGAAGTAGGCTATGAATGTTTAAGTGCAATACCTTGAAACCCTTTATGAGGGCTGTTGAGATAGGGGTATGGGCAGCGGCAATGGGGGAGATGGCAAGGGTGAAGGAAGTAGCAGGACCGGGGTTGGCGTGGACGTCCCCCAAGGTGAGTAATAGTAGAGCGAGGATGAGGAATTGTAGCTTCGTGGATTTGGAGTGATGGGCCTTGAAGGCCAAATAAGTGAGGTAGAAGGGAATGGTATAGTGAGGAAGCAGGAGGTGAACAGCAAAGAAATTTGATAAAGTTAGTAGGGATGCATGTGGAATGATGAGGGAATGAGACCAGAATACATTAGGGGGGGCAGGAGTAATAGCATGATAATAAGTTGGGGCCTGGAGACGGGGTTTGGATGGATTTGGAGTTATAGGGCCCTGGGCTGGCAAAAGCAGGAGGGGCGGGTAGGGAGAGGGTAAGAAATAAGGTTAGGGGGAGAAGGTAGAAAGGAGAAGGATTTGAGTGGAGAGGAAACATCCTTAGAGTTTAGGAGCAGCAGGAGTGGGTGGACTTTGGTAGGTAGTAGACTACAACAAGGAGGTATAGTTGTGTAACCCCTACCCAGGTATGCCGTTTCCATCTGACAGCTGTACCTGGTGGGCTGGGTTCGGGGAGGAATGTGTCACTCTGCACATTGGCTACTCTGCAACAGGGGCACCCAAGTAACTCCGGACACAGGAAGCAATAACTGTAATGTCCAGTACCAGAAGTGGGATTCTAAAGTGTGGCTTTTATTCACATCCAACAGAATAAATAAAGCATAGATGTACCCCCAAGGGGCTACACTCCTGGTAATGCAGATTTATAGAGATCAGAACACATCGTTATTCACTTTAGCCCTCAGGCTCTGAAACACACTGGCACACAGCACGAACTTGTACACTGCTCTGGGCTTTCCCTGGCTCGGCTCCCTTGCCAGCCACTTGGACACTTTCCATATAGCATGGACACATTTACTGGTGGCTCCCTAAACCGCCTATGAGCACTTCTGCTCTATCAGGGAATCTTCCTCATCAATCCCACATCTGGGTACTTTCCTCAGGCACTGGCCAAGTACCTGAGAGAAAGCAACAGGTGTCCCAAAGTAAACCCGTAGAGGTGAATTTGGTTACTAATGATGGGGGTCTCCCACCTCTCGCTCCCATAATTCATACTTGGCCATTTCTCTGGACTGTAACACCTCATCCTTTAAAACACTTTGCTGTGTAGATTCTTCTTAAATGTATTCACATTCAATCTACTGTCTTTACCTCCCATTTGTGCTGAACTTAAACATACTTAAAATAAGTGGCTGTGTCCATTACACTAGACCCCCTCCCCCCCAGAGTTAAGCAGTCCAATCCCCACATCTTCCAAACTGTACTTGGCTGTCTTTTCCAGATCCGACAGTAACAGTCACTTTAGTTTCAGGTGAAAACACATGGCCCTTTAGCAGAGCAAACTCACTCCTTGGTAGCAGGTGCCCCACAGGTGTTTTCTCCTCAAAGGAAATCTCGTCCAGAACTTCTGGTGCCTCAGCATGAACTTAAATCAGGCAGCTTCTTTTCTCCCTAGCTGGACCGGGGGGTTGCCCCTGGAAGCAGGCTGATTCCTCCCCCCCATCCCCGCAGGGATGAGGCCCTGAACCACTGAAAGCAGCCTCTACCACTTCAATGTCTTCTTCTTGTGTTCCTCTTCAGGTGAGAACACACACCTATACCAAAAGAAATAGCTCTTTGACAGAGCTTAGAGCTCTGAGGGCCTGCCTACAGCAGAGCACCTCGCCTACAGCCTGCAACAGACTCTACTGAACTCACTGACCGACTTAAGATTCCCCAACGTTCTACTCTAACCTCCAACTGCAACATTCAAGTGTGGCTTATGCAGCTGCGACAGTTCTAAAATAATGTCATCCCTCAGTCTCAGCTGAGACTGAGAACAGAGTGAGACGGTGTGAAATCCATTTAACTGGAGTTTCACAAGCTGTCTTCCCTGCCTACCACTAGATCTTACTGGGATTCTAGTAACCCCGGGTAACGGGGGGTTACACTTGAACAGAGTTGTTTTGCTACCGAGGGGAAGGGGCAGTAGGAGGTGGGTGGGTTTCTCATCTCTGGTAGTGTGTTTAATAAAGCAAGGACATGGGGTATGGGGGGGGTGCAAAAAAATCACTAAGAAACCAGTTCAGGTTAGACAAATGCTGAAAACAGTGCAGTGAATAATTGATCAGTTCAGCAACAGATTCAAGTCAGTCTGTGCAGCCTTGAGGACTGAGCAGCTGGCGAGAAAAACAGTCCAGTTGCAGATCTGCACTGTACAGCTCACAGAAGTGCGCAACTGAATAACGGGGAAGCAAAAAGATCAGGACTTCACTACACAGCCACTACAGGAAGAAAAGTAAAAGGTCAGTGTTTCTCTGCAGTCTTATGCCGTAATCCATTGATTTCAGCACTGGCTGCAGCGTTTGGCAGGAAACCAATGTTAGCGCTTCGGGCCCGTCTGGAACCATTCAGGTCCCACAGCCATGGGTGCCGGGTATTCAATTAGAAAAGGGAATAAAGCTCCAATATCCCCTTTCCCTTGTTCTGGGTCACCTGGAACATGGATGGCCGAAAGTTCTAAACTGTGTTCTAGAGCCCAGTACCAGACCCTTGTTGCTTCCCAACACAGAGGGTATGAGTGGGTCACCCCTTGTTTGTTGATATAGTGTACTACACCGAACGTCTGTCTGCACCAGCAGATGGCCAGGAGACAGATGGGTCTGGAAGGCTTGCAAAGCATGCAGAACGGCTCTCATCTTAAGGATGATGATGTGGAGCTTGGCCTCCACACGGGACCACACCTCTTGAGTCTGATGAGGTCCCAGGTGGCCTCCCCTCCAAGCCCTGCCCCGTAGCGTCCGTGGTGAGCGTCTGTTGAGGGG
This sequence comes from Neoceratodus forsteri, assembly GCA_016271365.2. Classification (NCBI taxonomy): domain Eukaryota; kingdom Metazoa; phylum Chordata; order Ceratodontiformes; family Ceratodontidae; genus Neoceratodus; species Neoceratodus forsteri. The sequence goes on along the minus strand of CM057451.1, from coordinate 663,675,169 downwards.
AGGGGATTTGGAAGGGAACCCCTTTTAACAGGTTGCAGGGTTCTATCCACCATAGCAGCACCTTTCTGACTGGGGAGGAAACCAGAACTTGCCGTCGGTCTGCTGATTCCACTGGACCCTCAGTGTCCAGTGGGGAACCTCATGTGCAGCCTGGCTAGAGGAACCGTGATGATGGCTGCAGCCATCAGGCCCAGGAGCCTGAGGAAGGATCTGGCTGTAACATATCTACTGCTGTAAAGCAGTTGGGCCTGAGCCACTAGGCGATCTGCCCTGCCCTGGGGTAGGAAGGTCCTACACTTAGCCATATCCAGTATTGCCCCTATGTACTGTAGGCACTGATAGGGGTTAAGACGGACTTTGGCAGATTGATAGTGATCCCTAGGGCCTGAAACAATTGTGTGGTACATGCCAGGGTCTGGAGCAGGTGCTTCCTGGACTGCGCTTTGAGTAGCCAGTCATCCAGCTAAGGGAATCTGTAGAGTCCCTCTCTCCTGAGGGTTGCTGCCACTACTGCCAAGCATTTGGTAAATACCCGAGGTGCCAAGGACAAGCCAAAAGGCAAGGCTTAGATCTGGAAGTGTTCCCCCGGAACTGTAATCTGAGGTACTGCTGGGGTGGAGCACACACCTTGTTATGCAGGTACACATCCTGCATGTCGAGGGAGTATATCCAATCTTCCTGGTAAGAAGGGGCAGAAGGCCCTGTAGCGTCACCATCTGGAACCTTTTGTACTAGGTGAAGAAATTTAGATTTCGTAGCTCAGGATGGGCCGTAAATCTCCTGTGTATTTGGGGACCAGGAAGAAATGGGAATAGAATCCCCTGTTCCTCTGAGCTCCTGGGATGGGTTCTATGGCCATTTTGTGCAGCGCCATGCAAATTTCCCCCCCACAGCACTGGAATGTGGTCGAGGGGTAACTGGACTGGAGTTTTTTTTGGAGGCCACTCCAGAAGTTCTCGAGTATGACCATGCTCTATGAGCTGCAGGACCCAAGCATCCTTAGTAAGCACCCGCCACCTGTTGAGGTGTAAGGAAGACTGACCCCCTGTTACCACCTCCTGCAGGGGCATGGGGTAGGGTCGAGCAAAGAGTCATGCTGAGGTAGCACCTGCGGCTTGGGTCACACCACTTCCTCTGGCGGAGGTAGGGGTAGGTAGGGTTGTTGCTGCTTTGTGTTTGCCTTGAGGTTTAGTGCCTGGCTCTGTGGTGGCATGATGAAAGAGCATTCTCTGGCCACTCCTTGACTGGGTGTGGTATAGGGACTGGACCGACTGCAGAGCCCGGCTGGAGTCCTTCTGGTCAAAGTATGTCCTGCACATCTGTCCCAAAGAGTTTGTAGCCTCTGAAGGGGGCATTCAGGATGGACTGCTGTATGTCTAGGGCAAAGCCTGACACCCTGAGGCAAGAATGCCTTCAAATGCAAATGCCAGCAGCGGCTGCTCAAGCAGAGGCATCAGTGTCATCCTCAGTAGACTGCAGAAGATGCTTTCCGACATCTGCCCCAGACTGGATGACCAGAAGCAATTTCTGTGTCTAGGGATCCTCTGGAAGGGCTGGATCATTGCTTTGGCCTGTCTTCAGAGTTGATTTTGGAATTTGACCATATGGGCAGTATAATTTAGGACCCTAATTGTCAGCGTAGCAGAGGCGAAGGTCCATTTGCCAGTCAGGTCCGGCTTTCTGAACTCCTTGTCTGGGGGAAGAGAGCCAAGGTATTTTAGGCTTCATAGACTGATCATGGGCAGCATTTATGACCACGGAATATGCCTGTTTGCTCTGCAAAGAATGGCTTCCCCGTGGCGGCCTGGTACAAGTTGTCTGCCTTCCTGGGCATGGCAGGAACCAAGCTGGGCCTATACCAGGAAGCCATGGTGGCATCCTCAAAAGGCTCCATCAGAGGAGAGATGATGAGAGGGGAGAGTCTGGCAGCCCTAGGTAGTGTGTTGGACGTCTCCTGGCAGGATCCTTTTCTTCAGCCTCAACCCCCATGGCAGCCTGTAACTGCCACATTACTGAAATGAAGGATGGGTCATGGGGGGACTGTGGGGTATACCAGGGAGAGTCCTCGCCCCTGAGGAAATCGTGGAGGTCGCCCCCATTGGCTGCCTCCTCATCTTCAGGAGGAAGAAGATTGGGGAGATACTCGTTGTCCTCACCAGGCTCAGAAATAGGCCCTGATGGTGTTGAGGAACGAGGGCGAGCAGGATGCGATGCTGTGGAAAGTGATGGCACCGAGACAGGCATGGTTGGCCCCTGTGGCGCCAGCCCCTGAGGTGGGGCAAGGCGATGCATAAAATCCCAACGGGAGTATAGCATTGTCTGAAAATCTATAGAGATCGGTATCTGAACACTGAGCGGTGCCAGCTGAGGAGGTTGAGGGTCTGGCACTGACAGCAGAGCCGGGGAGGGTGATGGAATGGGCCAAGGCCCTGATGTCAGTCCTATAGCTTGGGTAGTCATTCGGGAAGTGACAGACGATGGGGTGGCAGCCTGAGGTGATGCTGGTGAAGACTGGGACCCCGAGGCATATGCCGAGGAAAAGACAGAACAGCCCTAGGGGATTGGGCAGGACCCCTGAGGACGCCGTGCAGACTCTGGCTGAGGCTGGATCGGCAGAGCTCCTTGTCTGGTGGCCCAAGGAGAATCGGGGTCTGAACAGCAGGGACTGGATGGTCGGCGGGGCCGAGGAAGGGCCCAACACTGAAGATCTGACACCCAGTAGGGTAAGACTGGCAGGGAGTGCTGCCATAACGAGCCCTGTGGAGGAGAGAGAGTGGGTGGTGGGGGCATCGACAAAGCGGAGGATGACCCCACCGGAGCTGGCACTCGGAGCAGTGACTGGGAATGAGCTGGGGAAGACCTCTCCTTGGTCCAGTCCTTATCCCATTGTTTGTTCTTCCCGGCTGACTTGTCCCAGGCCTTGGAAGAATGAGAGCCCGAGGATGGGGCCGGGGAAGCGGAGGAGCTCCTCACCTGTAGCTCCTTCTCCATGCAGGCAACCTCTGTTCAAGCAGGAAGGATTCCAAGGTCTTCTGGCGGTGTCTCCTGATAGCCTGGTTGAAGCCAGTTTCTCAGGCCTTCATGTCATGCTCTGGGCCTAGGCAGCAGACTCCGGCATCATGGTCGTCCTTCTCTGGGATCTTCTTTCCACAGACAAATCCAGAAAAGTTTCTCGGGGTCAGAGGTTAGCATAAAAATACAGGGAAATCAAATTAAGAAATAAAGTGATGCACCAACTAGGAAGAGAAAAAGAAGAAAAATCGAAGATTTGGCAGTGGACTGAAGCTGGCGGTGTCTCTGTGGAGTCCAACGTGTGATGGTCGACGTCAGGGAAAAGAACTGAGGAGGGCGCGGGACTGCCCACGTTCATTTGGGAGAGACAGTTTCAGCATATGACATTGTCGTGGGTGGCCCCCTTATAGACTGCTTCTTAGAAAAGTTTCTGTGTGGTCCTAGTGCCTGGTGGCTGTAGTTCTATAGGTGTGTCCTGCTGCATATGTATTTTCAGGATATAGCTTCCCCTTCTTTTCCTACATAGTTTAACGGGGAAACACGTAGTTTAATAGGGAAACAGGATCACTGTTCCCTACACTTCATCTGCTCAGGCTCTTTGTCCACAGCTGAAATCATAATACTCTGTGTATGATGTCTTAATAGTTTCCACTGCAACAGATTGTGATGTCCGGTGTAGGCAAGTGGTTAGTGCATGTGACGTCTGTGGGTCTGCTCATGTTAGTATGTGTAGTCATATAAAACTAGGGAGGCTAAACGCAGAAAATACACATAGTATAAGCTTAAGTGTGATGGCAGATGATGTTTTTCACTGCCCCATGGCCAAGTAGTGGCGCATGTGGTTCGGGAACAGACTAGGGACTGCGTGTCAGGAGGCAGGCAGACTCGCTGGCAGCTATGATGGGGAGGGATGGTGTTGGGTTCTGGTGCACCACAATGACCCTACAGTATCCGAAGGGAGCTTGCTTCCTCTGTGGAAGGTCATTGCTGCAGCCAAAGCTGCTCGATAGGCCACTCTCGCGTGAGTGGAGGAGGGAGTAATATAGGTGAAAAACCAGGAAAAGAAAAAACATGAATTGGCCTCCAGCTGTCTCCCTGGTCCCAGTGCCCACCGAAACTGGTGCCTAGTCCACATAGTGGGCTGCCTCCGAGGGTAGGACAGCCCTCCCTTTGGAGGCCCTTCTATGGTGCAAGTCCCGTCGGAGATCTTGGTGGTGCAGTGGCCTGGGGGGACAGTAGGGTAATATGCCAGAACAGGGTATATCATTGACAGGTCATGGCCAGGTAGTAGAAGCTCTGTTTTGGGAGGGGTTCAAAGTTGCCCTTGTGACATTGGGGGTCTTTAAGGGACACTGGAGCTGAACTCAAAACCAGTGATGGCGACAGTAGTCTTGTTTAGAAGTTCATGGTGTACATGGGTGTACTACTCTAATGGCAGAAGACTCCATCCCATCACTGTTAATACTGTTTGTTTTCTCCTATTTTGTGCTGTAGGATGTCGATAGATTTTCAGATCTTATAATCAGATATGCTTAAGAGCAGAGGAGTTTGAACCATCACTGCTGATACAATGCATATTCTTATGTTCTGTGCTGTAGGGTGTCTGTGGATGCTCCACTTAGTATCTGCTGTGTTCTAGGTCAGGAGAGTTAGGCCTGGGATTCCTGATAAGTCCTTTTTTTTTTTTGGTTTTTTTTTAATACTTAGTTTATTGTTTTTTCACCTTTGATTTTACAATAAGTGTATTATACAAAGAGAAACCAGTTATAAATGTTTCAGTAAGATCCATGCATTAATATCCATGCCCTCTTAAATGAGGGATAATGTACAAAACTTTTGGGCCAAGAGTAAAACCAAACATGAGTAAAGGAAAAAAGGAAAAAGGAAATACAGCGTGAGTTACTCAGGAATAGGCATGGCAGATGAAAAAAAATTACAGCTACTAGGCCAAAAAATGTTGTTCTTTAGGATAACAATATAGCAATTACAAATCCGTGTGATTTAGTACATCTAGTCAATACAGGTAATCATTTCCTTTCCCCCTACAGTCTCAACAGAAGATGCAGAATCTGCATGTTCAAGCTAAGCCTACTTTTCGGAATATGGGGTCAGCAATGAAGCCCACAGACCATCTTCTAACTAGAGGATATTTGATGATGTAAATTTCCCACTGTGTCCATTGGGTAGTATAGGATTCCATCCTGTTGTGCCGAGCATACGAGAGCTGTTCATTGTGTTGGATATTAAGGATAATATCTTTCCCGTTGGATATCCCTGGCGGGGTCTCCTGGAGCCATCGCTTTGTTACTGCTTTATAGGCTGCACACAACAGGATATTCCATAGATATAAGGTGTCCTTCCCCCTCACCCCACGTGGTGGGATGCCCAGAAGGCAGTGTTCACCTGCCAAGTCGTGTGGGATACTGAGTAGCTTAGAGATGTGGGAAGATCGTTCCAACCAGAATCTCCTTAGTCTAGGACAGTCATAGAAAATGTGACTCTGGGAGGCTCGTAATTCCCCACATTCCCTCCAGCAGGATGCCGCTGCTCCTGGTGTTCTACAGGCAACCACAGTGGGGACCAGGAAAAATCTGCTCCGCACCCTCTAAACAAACTCGCTCCATATAGGAGAGGAGGAGGTGGTCCAAGTCCGCCTCCATATCCTTGTGGTTAATGAAGAGGTTAAGCTCCCTTTCCCAGCTAGTCTTGGTCACCTCCGCATAGTGTCTGGTGGACTGTATCAAGGATTTATAGCTTTTTGAGATGGCCTGTTCTCCCTGTGTGGACGTCCAGATAGTAATATATGGAGTTGGGTCTTCAGGAGGTGTTAGATTCATTTCTTGTTGTTTGAGCATTTTAGCAATATAGGCCCTCATCTGGTAGTAAGATATTCTATCAGTCGTCTTCCAACCATATTTGTTCTGACCCTCTTCAAACCTTATTTTGTCAGAACCACGTAACAATTTCCAGGGGGTGGAATTTGCATCCATATGGAATCCTAGTTGCCATGTCCCCTTAATAGTGCTATACGCATTTGGGTCGCTAACCAGTAATAGTTCAAGGAAGGTAAGGCAATCCCCCCAAATCCTTCTGAAGGAAAAGCCTATTTTGGTTAATACTGGGTTTCCTGCCAGCCCTCTGCAAGTTGGAGAATTCTTTGTACCAGGAGAGGATTTCTTTAGAAGACACAGAACAAGGGACACACTGGAATAAATAGAGGAGCCTAGGCAAGACATTCATTTTGAGCGACAGGGTGCGGGAGTAAAAAGGCATAGGTATTATACTAACATACTAACATACTATTTGCCAGCAGATTAGGCCTTATGGTCTATCAAGTCTGCTCGAACCTAGATCCTTAGTTGGGTGCCGAGACCCTCCCATCCCTTGTGCTCCAGAAACCCCTATCATCCATCCTCACCCCCGGACAGGCCATCATCTGATACATCCACTTTCTGTGTCTGTCCCACCTCTCTTAAAGCTCTCCACTGTGGATCTCTGAACCAGCTCACCAGGCAGAGCATTCCAAGGGTCCACCACCCTCTCAGTGAAAAACCTCCTTCTCTTTTCCCCCCTCACCCTTCCACCTTCCAACTTCAAACCATGCCCTCTGGTGATGCCTCCCTGCTTTAGTCTAAAGATCCCCTCCATGTTTACCCTATTTATTCCCTTGAGGTACTTGAAGACCTCAATCATGTCCCCCCTGTCTCTCCTCTCCTCCAATGAAATGACCCTGGAATTATATTCCACCTCCTCATATCCTGATTTAACTGGATATGTAATGGAGAACAGTTTAATAAAAATAACTGAGTTAAATCTCTAAGAATTACTATTCCTAAGTTTCTGAGGGCTTGCTGATCCCACTTCAGATTGAATGTATTTCTCAGTGTGGTAGAGGGAGAGAAATCGAAGAGGAGAATCTCTGATTTGTTCGTATTAAGGGTATATCCTGATAACTTTGCATAGTCTGCTATCTTTTGAAAAAGAGCCGGTAGGGATACTTCTGGGTTTGTCAGGTATAGCAAAATATCATCTGCGAATAATGCCACCTTGTGTTCATTATTTACCAATTGTATCCCTTGTATTTCGGGGGAAATGCGTATATATTGGGCTACGGGTTCTATGTAAAGGGCAAACAAAAAGGGAGACAGTGGGCAACCCTGCCGTGTACCATGGTGCAGGAGGAAGCTCTTAGAAATGTGTCCGTTGGATGTTATATATCCCCTGGGGGTGTTGTAGAATTTAAAGATATCATCTATGAATTGTTTTGGGAAACCAAATATAGCCAGTACTTCCCATAAAAAGCCCCAGGAAACCATATCAAATGCCTTTTCGGCATCTAGACTTAATGGGGGGGGATTTTTGTTTTTGGGTATGCTCGATTAAGTAGATGGTGCGTCTTATATTGTCCTGGGCTTGCCTACCCCGTATAAAGCCATATTGATCGTGGTGGATTGCAGAGGGGATAAATTGTATAATACAGTGTGATATTATAGATGCCACGATTTTATAATCAGTATTTAATACTGAAATAGGCCTGTAAGATGGATATAAAGTTGGGTCTTTTCCTGGTTTGGGAATAACTGAAATTATGGCTTCGTTCCGGGGGGGGGGTTCCTTCTTTTGCAGTGACATGGGAGAAAACCTTTACCAGTATGGGCGCTAAACTTTTAGGAAATGTTCACTGGGCAATCCATCAGATGTTTGGCATTTTTCTGTCTTAATTGACCCTATTATCTCTTCTACTTCCCCACTAGTTATGGGTTTTGTCAATAGGGATCTTTGCTGTTTTGTAAGAGTTGGGAGTTGCAGCCTGGAAAGGAACTGTGAGATGGTCTGTGCAGGTACATCTGATAACGGGGAATATAATTTGGAATAATAGGCCAGGAAGGCTGTCGAAATTCCAGAACGGGACACCTCAAGGTGTTTGGAGGTAGGGTGCTTGATCTTTAGGATAGTAGCTTTAGCTCTGTGGGCCCGTAACTGTGCTGCCATTGTTTCACGGTACCTAGGTCCACCATCATAATATTTGTGTCTTAAATAGATTAATTTTTGTTCAATATAGTAGTCTAGAATGGCATTTAATTCTTTAAGTTTAACTAGTTGTTGGCTCCTTGCCCTACTTACTTGCTGGCATTGTTGGGCCTCCAGATCCCTAATTTTATTTTCCGGGGAAGTTCTTTGTGACTCCCGTTGCTTCTTAGCGTGTGCAGGTAGGGCTATTAATTTTCCTGTCAGTATAGCTTTAGTAGTGTCCCATAGAATTGCAGGGGATGTCTCCTCAGAGTCATTATCCAGAAGGGCCTGCTTAATGGTTTCCTCTGCTTCTTTTCTGTTCCCTTTGTGGCTAAGCAGGGACAAATTTAGTCTCCAGAAGGTAGTTTTGGGGGGTTCTGATGTACGAACTAATAGGAATAGCGGGGAGTGGTCGGAGAGTACAAAGTCACCCGACTAAGCCTTCTGTAACGTCCCCATATGTTCCTTAGATACTATAAAAAAAAGTCTATACATGAGTATGTGGCGTGGGCCTGCTAGTAGAATGTATGTCTAGAGGCAGAGCCATTAAGATAGGGCCAGACATCACCAAATCCCAGTTCTTTAAGTATTTTTCCTACTTCTCTTGCAGTTTTAGATAGTTTTCCAGAATTAGACTGGGAAGTAGTCCCAGGGGTTATATTAAGATTAAGAGCCCCTGCAGAGATGACCTGACCCTGCGCAGAGCATCAGGAAAAAGTTTTTATATACTTGCAGTTCTGTTGCCGGAGGGAAGTATATAAAAGCAAAGGTCGTAGCCTGACCTGCAAGGGCACCACAAAGTGCCACATAGCGTCCCTCTTTATTTATAACTTTGTCCTGTATTTCGAAGGGCACCCCCATTCTGATTAATGTAGCCTCCCCCCTCCGACATCCCCCCTTGTAGGAGGAGGCCACCACGTGAGAAAATCCAAGCTTTTCAAGTTTTTTGTGTTCTGTTTGAGAGAGGTGGGTCTCTTGCAGGAGTGCAATAGCAACACCCCTTCTGTTTAGGTGCTGAAGCAATATACTCCGTTTTATTGGGTTAGTAATACCATGCACATTGTAAGTGCAAAAAGTGTATGTTTGAGCCATTATTTTTATGGTTTAGGATCTCTCTTGGTAGGGACCTCCTTCTACCCCTCACAGAGCAGGTTTCCCTGTAAGTGATCTCTGATCTCCCTTTGAACAGTAAAACCATTGCTGTTTGCTGATTCCTTTAGTCCATTACAAAAATGTAAACAAGAAAATGGCAACAAGGCAGAAACTACAACTATAACTTGTTTAAACTCATGAAGAAACATAACATTTTTATGCTTCCAAGATTGGAGGCTAACACCCCTAGTTAGGCTCTGTGTCTTCTCTGTTAAGAGAAGATCGAGGAGGCATGCTTGCGCTTCCATATCTGGAAGACCTCCCCTAGAGCTTTAGAGAAGATGTCAACAAAAAAAGCGCTCAATTACTATGTACCGAAAGCTACCTCAGATCACAGAGTGAGTCACCCAACTGCCCTAGCACCCCCTGTTTGTATTGCTATTAAAGCACAGAGGCAGAGCTATATTAATATTGTGAAAAATGATGATGTTCCAGGTTTTAAGTAGGGAATGTACCCTACTCTGGGCTTCCATTCATTCGTTCTCTGGGAATTCTGGGGGTAAAATCAGGCATGCTACGTTATTAGAGACAAGCATAAGCAGTAGTGAGCTCTACATTCCTATTGTAAGATCTGGTAATATAATTTCGTTTCTCACCCCCATACTATATCATTGCTTCACAGGCGCATTGGGTAGTGAAATGTCCATGAAGATGAATCTGCTTCGTTAGGTTGGGGAGTATAGATAATGGCTTCGAAGAAATCATCCAATAGCCCCGTTTAGGGCTGATGAAGAAAAAGCATGGTTGGCAGTTAAGTGGCACATCCTTCATGTACAGTCAGGCAAACTGTCGCCGTGGGCCTCACCCTCCCCCCTCCCTGACAGGCAACCCAGGAGGAATTGCACATTTGACACTCGCTGAGGTTGGAAACACAAAGTACTTAGCTTTAGATGCTGCCTGTAGGAGGACCGGGTGTCCAGTGTTTGAGATGGATGGATTTTGCCATCGGGATGTAAAAAGAGTTCTCTTCAGGCAGGTTTAACCCCCTCCCCCCCCATGCAGTTTTCTTCGTGAGGAGCTGATGGATTTTTTTTAAGGGCCTCTGTGCGTTCCAGTGTTTTAGTTCCTGGTCGTTTCCTTCCTCCTGTGCGCTGCCACTGCTGCTCCCTCCTCACTTCATTTTGGTTCCAGGGCTCCATTATGGGAATTTGCCTTTCTTTAAGTGCCGCTTTAGCCTCCTCTACAGTATTATAAATCTTCGTACCCTCCTCCCAAAATATCCTCAAGGGGGCTGGATACGGGGTATAGAATTTTATAGATTTTTCCTTCAGTGCCTGAATAATTGGAAGGAAACTGGCCCATTGTTGTTGGTCCTCCTGTAGGTAATCATGGTCCAGAAAGAGCCTGTAGGGCAAGTATTTAAGTTCTTTTTTGGTCCATGCTTGCCGCAGTAAGTCTTCTTTGACACTGTATGAAATTACTTTGATGACGATTGATCGTGGGCGGGCTGTAGGGTCTGGAGATTTCCCTTGAAGTGATCGGTGTGCTCTTTTGATGTGCAAGGAGTAACTGGGAGAGAGCTCCAGTATGTCCCTTAACAGATTTTCAGTGTATGTGGCCATGGGGAATATTTCTTGGCCTTCTGGTAAGCTGTAGAGTCTGAGGTTATTCCTACGAGAACGCCCTTCAAGGTCGAGACATTTAGCTTGAAGATCTGCAATTTGCATTACAAGGGAGTGGACTATTTGAGTAAGTTGGGATGTGGCCTCTTCAGTCTCGGTCACCCTAGTCTCCACCTGACCGATACTGGTGTCTACAATTGCCAGTTGCTTCTGCATGGCTAGGAACTCCTGCTTATCTTCTCATCTTGACTCCTGAATCTTCTTAAATAAGATTTAGAAGCAGCATCTAGTTAACTGTTCGTTTTCTCCCTCGGTATCATAATCAGCCTTGTAGGAGCTCGATGGAGAGACAGACCGACTTGGAGTTTCGTCAATTAATCTGCCACCATCTGTAGTTTTAGGTTTGTTCTGCGGTTGATTTCTGCCTCTGTGTTGTTCAGTACATCGTCCTCCAGCTTTAAAAGACATTTTTGAAGTTGGGGAATTTTACCGATTTTGGAGGTTTTTATCAAAGGCTGGGTGTTAAGCTGTAAAGTTTAGGCTCCTCTGCGCTCTGTGACATCACCGGAAGTCCTGATAAATTAATTCTCTGCTTTTAGGTGGCACAGGATACACCACTGCCATCCATTTTATCCAGCTTATGCTAACCTGGGCTTTCCGAAATACTAATTAAACAATTAAACAAACCTGCAGTTATTTCTGTCACCTTGTTTTGTAAACAGAAAACTTCAGTTAAACTGGGACTCCGGGCCCAGACTGGTTGCAACAAATTGCACACCAGAAATCCTGTTAGTGATCCCTTTTACCTGTATACTTAATTAATCCAAGGTGTTTTTGGACAGTAAGAATAGCTTGCAGTGAGTCAGTTCCTCTTCAAATTTGGGTTACTCTGTGGTAACGGTTGATCTGGGGACCTGAAAGCTGCAGAGCATCATGAATGTTGAACATTTTTGTATCTGAGCTGCATTGTTCTGGAATGAAGTTCTCCTTCCAAAAATGTAAAATATGTTGGCGCTTCTGTTAACCCACAGTAAGGGTCCCAGGATCCTTGAGACTGAGTGGTCTCTAAATTCATATCTGGATGCTTCCATTTTTGTGTAATTTGATAGAGCCATTGCTGGGCGGGGCACAGGCTTCTGCAGATTGTAGACCTTTAATTACAGTGTCCACTGAGACCTATTAAACTGGACGTATAAATTGGATGTATACCCAAGTCAAATCAAAGATGATGGAGAAAACGGATCTAAAGATCCCACTTAAAGGGGCACTGTCAGCTTTGCCCCTTCGTTTCTGGCTAAAATCAAACAGTGTGCCACTTGGCAAACACCTACTAAAGATCTACTGCAGAATACCCCGACGTATGGAAAAGGTAATGCTTTTTAACAGTTTTGCAAAGTTTCAAAAAATACCTCATCACTCGGCTCGACAGGAATCTCCCGCTATTCCGGAAGCGCATCCAGGTCTGGACTGTGCGTCTGCCATGAGCGCGGTCACGAAGTACAGTGTTTTTTCATGCACAGCATGTGAAGTCATATTGTGCCTGTAACCCATATTATTTATTTATTTATTTACTTTTGGTAACCGGGTAAATGCACATGTTCCGTTTATCTGTGCCAGCTAACCAAGCACTGGGAGTACTTTAATTCATATTTTTAAGTCGTAGCTGAAATCCCGAGCATGTGCAGCGACAGCATGACCAAAGATCCCGCGCATGCGCAAGAGTGTGCCATCGGTGTGCATGCGAGGATTTCGCCACACCTAAAATATGAATTAAAAGTACTCCCAGTAGCCGCCCGTGGCACAGTGGTTGATTTCCGCCAGACGCCGGCGACCCAGGTTTGGGAGTGGACTCTGGTTGTTGGAGGGCCGGCTTGGGGAGAAGGCTTGAGCATCGTAGGGACTGCTCACCTTTTCCGGGGGGGAGGAGGGAGGGACAGGATCCACAGCTTGTAAGACCCTGGATAGAGGCCTGAGGTACAGCAAGCTGGTAGGACAGACCAATGGGGAGCTGTGCGGTTGACGTCGGTGTAACGCCTTGATGTCAGGGCACACACCACACAAAGAAAACAGGAAAAAGCACAGCCGGAGCGCGGGTAGATGGAGCTCCAGTGCCAGCCCTGATTGCGACTGCCTGCCTGACCACCCGGGGACCCGACAAGACTAGAAATATCTGGGTGTCCGGGTCCTGCCCCGTCCCCGCCTGGAGGGTATAGTCACGGCTCCATGGGGGAACCCCCAGGAATTCAGGTAGATCAGTTGCGGGGGGGGGGGGCACATCAGAGTCTCCTGAAGAAGCGCATTTGAGAAGTTTACTCTGCCCTTTTAATGGGTTAGTGTTTGCATGTCTTAAGTATTTCTGGACAAAGCTACATGCTGTTTCACGAGCAAGATGCCTGGTTGAGGGTAGGGGTGTGGTAGAGTAGGAACACTTGCCATAGCTTGTTTAGCTGAATTGTCCTCTGCATTTAATTTCATCCCTGGAGGGGTGTGAGATGACACAGCAGCTGATTTGCAAATTGGTAATTGGGGGTTGGGAGTGAAGAGTGAACTGGCAGGCAGCCAGATGAACAGTTATTTACGTAACAAACAAAAGCACTTTTTTTTTTGTTTACAGACAGGATATTTTTATTCTGCTGATGAATAGTTTATGTCAATAAAATGTTATTTAAACAAAATGGTTATCATTATAACAGTTATTTAGGTGATAACATTTTAATCACACCATTCACATTTCAGCCAACTAGTTTTTAGTGAATTGATACAAGCTTTTAGGACTTCCAAGGTCCTTTATCAAGTGTACTATGCAGCAAAAGTTCCAAAGCATAATTAATGAAGAGACCCTGAGGTTATGAAAACTTGTAAATCTGAAATGGTTAGCCTAATAAAGGCATCCTCTATGTCAAACTTTTTTTTGTTTGTTCGGTGGGGTTTCCCCCCCCCAAACTATGGTGGCACCCTCCAGTCATTCTCTATAGTAAATAAGGAACCCTTGTCAAGAGCTGGCTTTTGCATGAAGGGCATTTCATTCCTGCTGTTCGCACCCCAAAGCAACACTAAAATAGACAGGAATATCTGTGTTGTTTATGATAGTCTAGAGTGAAGCAGAACTTGACTGGAAAGCGCTGCATTTTAAACGCATCAGTGCAAAGCTTTAGCAGCACCAGGCAACAGTTTGACACTGGAGGTGCTGAGTGACCTTGGAGGCATACTGCTAGGGAAGTTTTTTTTCAATTTATGTACCTCGGATAGCCCATCTGAGATGGAACACTTTTAAATAGGATCCCCCTTTTACATATTTCTGTAGCTGGGTGGACTGGAGCACTGGTGGTGGTGGTGGTGGTGTTAGGTGACCGGTTCAGGGCCTCACAATGAGTACTCGGCTTTAGTTTATTTGAATGTATAATCTCTCGGTTCCCAAGTTGGTGTGCTGATCCTTAGTAGCACTGTAGAACACATGTGTCCACCCCAGCGTCGCTTTCTCTCTTAGATTTTTCTCTGCGTATTTTTTTTTTTAATTTTTTACTCAGTAAGCTTTTATTGAATAAAGACAGCATCAGAGTTGCACATAGTACAAAAAACAGTCTTAAGATCATAATATCATTGTCTTAACATACCATGCTATATACAGTAACCCAAATAAAATTAAATGTCACCAGCCCAGTATTTGGAGGTTGATAGACATGCTGGTCTATTATGTAGAGTATATTAAACTAAACATAAAATTAATTTGGCATTCTGTATGTCCATGAAGTGCCATGTTTCTTCCGGCAGAACCACAAAATCCAGGTTTGAGAGATGAGAAGGGTCCACCTGATTAAGTAGGTTTTATACATTAATAAGGGCTGGAAAAGAGAAATGCTTGGGTAACATCAGTGTGTGTACTGGTGATTTGCCGACAATTAGAAGATATAAAAACAATGACATCTGAAAGATCAGCAGTTAATCGGGGTGCTCCATCGACCTGCTGGAGAGGGTGTGGGGAGGACCATGCAACGCAGGCCCATATCTTCTGATTCTGCCCACAAATTGAGCCATTTTGGAAAGAGGTGATCCATCATTAAACCCAAATCTTTATAACACTGACACCACTGGGCCCATAACATCTGGTGCTGGGAATCCTGCCTAAGGAGGTAAGGGGAAGGGAGGTGAAATATCTCTGTCTAGTTCTACTTGTTGTTGCATTAAAAGCCATCACTAGGCAATGGCTCCAGGGGTCTCCTCCAACGTTAACAGAATGGACGGAGGTGGTGGAATCCATACACCGAATGGAAAAATTAACATTTAATCTCTGGCAGCAACCTTAGGTATACCAAAACAGATGGACACGGTGGCTATTATATGAGGGGCTTCAACATCTTAATTAGGTGTTACTTCGAATGGCGATAAGGGGGCCAAGAGACTTTGGTGGGTCTATAAGAGGACACAACAGTATATATAAGGTAATGCTGACTGGTTTAAAGTGTGTTTAACAGACAGCTCTCATACTTGGTTAATATAAACTAGGAATATTAGAACGAGAGCAAGTATCTCTACTAAATTTCCATATCCTAGTGCTGTTCTGTTTTGTTTTGTTTGTTGGTTCTGAACCCTTTTAGGGTTCAGCAGTTTGGACTAAAGTGAAGGAACTTACGTATATAGACACTATGTTTTACAATGGATATTGAAAGTTGATATATAAGATATACCACTGTTTTGAATGGTATGATGACAAAATAAAGCATGTATTAAAAAAAAAAAAAAAACATCAGAAGTTGAACAAGAAAGAGCAATTGAACTTTGGTGTGCTGTCACCCTCACTGCCAAACTGAGAACAACAAATATACCACCAAAAAGGCCAGAGTCTAGAAGAGTAGCCTCCTGTGATTGATGGCATGGGTGCCATATTTCCAGAAATCTATCATTGTAGCCTGGCAGTGTTAGTAGCCTTCTCCATTCTCTCCAGCTCCATGGCTCTGGATTTTCAATGTGCAAATAACGGCAGTTGTAGGGATAACCATGCAGAAGTGATACGTTTAAGCACAGCCACCCTTAAAATTTGACCAAGCCTATGATTGTGGCTGGGGCACGATAGTAAATCAGGAAACCCAACACTACTTCAGTAAATGTACAGGGGAAGGTGAGACCAGTGAGCTGTTGAATTTCCAAATGTACAGATTGCAAAGACCCTAGGAGTTTAGGACAGACCCAAAATATGTGTTAGTGAGTTCCTCGAGCTCCACCACAACCATGCCAGCAAAGGCTGTATGAGTGGATTGGAAGTGCTTGGTGATAACTGGTGTACGAAAAAAGTGAACTCATATTTTCCAGTTGAACTCAAGCCAGGTCAGAGACACAGAGACCTGCCATTCCAAGCTAAGATGCCTTGACGAGTGAGCTGGGTTAATCTAAGTGCCACTTTCCTGCTCACATCTCAGCCGTATTGTATCTAACGGAGGGGGCAACAGAATGTGACAGTATGGTTTAGAGTTCAGAGAGCGATAACGAAAGTTTCCCCTGAGGGTGATAATAACATAAAAAATAGATTCCAGCCTAGTGCAGTCTCTCCTAATGTGGGAGAGATTACCAGTGGACATAATGTAATGATGAATCTGCAGATACCTGTAGTGATCCTCCCTTCTAAGAGAGTATCGGGTTGGTAACTAAGCAAAGGGTAGGCATCCATGTTCATCAGTACACTGTGAAAAACTAGTTAATCCTCGTCCCTCCAAAAACATATAACCAGAATCCAACTTAGGGGGGATAAAAGAACCCTCGCGACGAAGGAGGGAGAGGGAACCTATAGCATTAGGGGTATGGGTAAGTTTCCGTAGACGCATAAGAATGCGTAGCAAATGTTTGATCCAGGGGTCTGTGTATACAGGACCAAATGTGGGAGGGGATGACACTTGTTGGAAGGGTCCATAGGGTCCAACCTGGCAAAGTGGCCTCTTCTATCTGTTGCCAACTGGAATCGATACATAGCTTAGCCCAGAAGCAGAGTTGGGCACCCTGAGCAGCAAGGTAATATAGGTAGAGATCAGGGAGAGCTAAGCCTCTGAAAGTACGAGGAGCCTGTGAAACAGATTTAGAGAGACTGGGGTGGGCTTCCGACCATACAAAGTGTTGATTGTCTTTATACAGATGTTTCCAGAAGAACCTAGGTATAGGGAGCGGCAGGGTTTGAAAAGGAACAGAAGGCAGGTAGAGTATTCACCTTTTAACTGGTTGGATTCTCCTGTACAACATCAGAAGTAAAAGGTTCCACCTGGCTAAATCCGCCTGTAAGGCACCGAAGAGAATAATGTAATTACTTTTAAATAGTAGCAAGGTATCTGCGAGATATAAATCCGAGATACCAAAGGTATTCCTTTCTGCCAAGTAAAAGAGAAGGAGAAGCGGTGGGGTGGGGGGTCACTTAAAATCATTGTCTCAGATTTAGTAAAATTTAAGCTAAGGACCCAAAATCTTTAAGGGTGTTTTGAAGGTGGGGGAGGGATGACCGTGGGTCAGCAAGAAAGAAAAGAGAATCATCTGCATAGAGCTAATTTTTGCTTGACTCCACCCATTATCACACCTTTAATGTGGACATTATTTCTAATCGAAACTGCAAAGGGTTTCAGCTAAAGAGCAAATAGTGGGGGGAAGGAGCAGCATTACCTAGTGCCCCATCCCAGGGAAAATCGGTCAGGAAGAAATCCATTTACCGTAACCCAGGCCTCAGGGGTGCTGTATAACGAGGTGGCTGCTGTGATAAAATTGTTTCCTAGCCCAAACTTCTCCAGGGTGTTGATCATAAAGGACCAGTCCAGCCTATCGAAGGCCTTTTTGGCATCCATGCTAATTGCTAGTTGGAAAGATTTTTGAATGCATTGGGTGGTTATGTTTAAAAATCTCTGAACATTATCTTGTAGGAAACACCCGGAGATAAAGCCAGTCTGGTCAACGTGGATTAGAATGGAAATACATAGCTGAAGGCGGTCTGCTAGGGGACCAGTGAAAATCTTCAGGTCCACCGGTAATAGGAAGATGGGATGATATGACCCACACTCCTACGGGTTTTTATCAGGTTTCAGAATCAGAGTTTTGGGCAAGATTCCACAATTGGGAACACCGCAGTCTCCTCCCATCTCTCTGCTTCATTGAGAATACAAACTGGCAGCTGTGGGAATATCTGATGTGACTTATTTCCATCTCAGAGAGTTTACTCAGAAGTTATACATTTTTTAGATCACATCTTTCACACCGTATGTCTTAAAACATTGTGTAACAATTACTAACAAGTGTTATCATTAGCACTGATTGAACCAATCTGCAGGCAAGGCCCTATTGAAAGCACAAGAGGTGTCAGCACACAGGTTTTGAAAAAATAGTTTGTTCTATTTTTTCCAAGGGGAGACTTTTACTTTTATTTTGTATTAATATATGTATATTTTTCCATGTAGCTTTTTCCCCATCAAAAGTTGTGGTGGAAGGCTGTTCTTCCTGTGTCTGCCTCCCACGACTGGCACTCACCACTCCGAACCACCAGGAGTTTCCCTGCGGGTTCCCACTCCATGGTGGGACCAGGGAGGGCCAGTCTCCAGCCCCCTTCCCTGGTGAAACAATCCAGATTCTGGTGGCAGTTGGTGAAACAGGCTGAGGGGAAGGCAGGCAGAGCTTCTTGTTAGCCCACGTAGCCCACTGCAGACAGGCAGTGTTACATGCCATTTGATGGTGCATGTATACATACATACACACACACACACACACACACACACACACACACACACACACACACACTGCCAAACCTGAGGCCCTTCCCTATACCTGCCGCCCCAGTCCACACTACCACCAGACCTCCACTTGGTGGCAGTCAACGGTGGGGCTAACAAAGTCCTATACTCTAATTCCTCTCCCTTTCCGGTCGACTCCCAGCCAGTTGACTCCGCTTCTGAACCCAGGTCGCCGTCATGGCAGGCAGACGCTCTACCTCTGTGCTACTGGGCCTGCATATATATATATAATATACATACATACATATAAAATTTATATAAAGTATACAATAAAATATATCCCGATGCAGAGGCATCTCTGCACCCTTCAGGAGTGCTCTTGCGTGCTTTGGGTGCCAGATTCACTTCTCTTCAGTCTGCAGTCCCGTTACCCTAAGGATATATGAGGTGACAGTCTCGAAGAATGTAGAAGTGCTCCTACACAAACAACACTGGTAGTTGCTTCAGAAGTGTGCCTACAGAAACAGTGTTAAGAACAGTCTGCCTGTAATTGCAAATGTAATGACACTTGCACACTAATCGTACAATACTGTGCATCATACCTTACACTTTTTATGCTTTGTACTGTGCTTAAAAAAAAGTGTTATAGTTTGGCTGAGCAAAAGACTATTATATAAATTAGGGTGGCCGGTCTTGAGTTACTGTAGCTACTGTCCAGTTTGTTTTATTTGTTTTTATTTTAGAATTTTTGGGCTGGGAAAGAAAGATGCACTGAGCAGAAGCTTATTTCCTAGGTGTGTACCAGGAGCACAGGAAGGTTTAAGTGACTTGCTCAGGTTAACACAGTATGTAAGTGGCGGTTGTGTGTTTCAGACCCAAGTCTGGTGGGTCTCCAGGTCCACAGCTTTGTCGTTTAATCCTATAAACTATACTGTCTCCCTTTAAGCTACACTGCCTCCCTTCTTTTGTAGCCTGGTGGTATTTTTATCACAATTTACTTTCGTCCCCACCAATCACTGTCTACCTATCACTCTCCTCCTGTTTCTTTCCCTCCATCTTACTTACCATGTTTCTCCTTTCATTTTTATTTTTTTGTATTATTTATTTCTAGAGACGTGGATATGTTGTTCAATCCACACTTACTGGCAGGTTCCTTGCCACTTTAAATCTTGCCGGAAGGTCTTCAGGCTGGCTCCTCCCACCCACCTGGGTGGTAAAACTCTTGGCTCCGCCCCATAATGCCACATCTTCCTTACCACTTGGATGCTCAGGTTCCCTCCTTAGCGCTCTGCGTTTTAGGCCTGGATCCACACTCTTCGGTTAAACTGAAACTCATTCTAAAGTTCAAAAGACTTTGGTCTTCCTTTTCCTTCGTGGCTGCGATGGACAAATCGACTCCCGGATTTCGTTGGTGCCCCTGTGGGCAGAAGATGTCCCGGACCGATCCGCACTACACATGCTGCTATTGCCTTGGACCTGCCAAGGACCACAGGCTTGTTAGTTACAAAATCCTTTCTCGGCTCGGGTCTTGGAGGACCGCACTGCCCGATTGCTCTTGGTGCCGACTCAGAAAATGTTATCCTCCAGTCAGTCAAGGAGGCCTGCTACGGTGTCCAAGGGGCGGCGGGCTCAGCAGAACAGCTGGAGCATATGATCGCCCTCGAGAAGGAGGCAGCCCAGGCCGCGCATCATCATCATCATCATCCTCGGCATTTATCCCGCTCTTCTTGGGCTCATCCTATACAGCTTCTTTTAAGGAGCTTTTATTGGGGCATTCCTCTTGGTCCAAAAAGGACTCCAAAGGTAAGTCCCACCGTCGACGTTCGTGGGAGTGGGAGAGGTCCCGTTCCTTGGATAGTCGGCACTCGACTTTGGTCGAGGTTGCGGCTAAGGCTGCTGGCTTCACGATGTCCCCATCAGGTCAGTCGACCGAGACACCCGTCAACGTGGTCGAGATTTTTCTTTACCCGTTGGACGGTTTGTCGACTGGAGAAGCCGACACCCCTTCTTCACCAGTTCCCCCGGTGGAAACCGAGGACTTTCCTGTGCCTTCTGTGCCGGAGTCCCCGGTTAAGGTCCCTGAACCGAGGGAGGAGCGGGTTACCCCCGGCCCCTCTCTGACCCACCCTTGGAATCCCCGAAAGTCTTGGTCTTGGACCTCTTCCAGGTCCAGCTGATCCCGCCGACATCGGCGGTCTTGGTTTCGGCACCATGGAAAGCGGCGGCGCCGCTAATCCTCGTCGTCCTCTTTGGAGGATAGGCTCCGGCGCAAGTTGCGTCGGCGCTACGAGGATTTAATGTGGCAGCAGCTCTTATTGTCCGGGAACAAGCCAACTCCATCGCCTTCCCCAGCCATTAAGTGGCTGTCATCGGAGCGGCTGATACAACCCCTCATAGTGGTCGAGGAGCTGAAGCCGGCACCGGTTGTTCGGGCGAAACTGGCTGCACCACACATTGTGGTGGAACCTCCACAGCCGAAGACTGGGGCCCCGATCAAGGATTCTCGGTCGGGTCAGGGTTTGCCCCATAGGTTGTCGGTCACCCTCACTCCTGATCGACCTCAACAGGTTGAGGGTGGTTCAGGCGCTCGACAGCTGTTCACAGACTCCTCGGAGTCTAACGACGATTCTTTCTTGTTCTCCAGGCCGCTTGACTTGGAGTCCACAGGGGGTCAGTCGTTAGACGAGAGCCCATCCTCGTTCCTTGGAATGCTTCGACTCATCTCAGAGTCCACTAGGTTGAAGCTCGAACCTGTTTCAAAACGGGCCAGGTATCCCCTCACGGAGATACTGGACCGATGGGATTCCCCTTCGGAGGCCTTCCCGGTGGCCAAAGCCATTGTTGGCCCAGCCCTGGAGTTGGCAGCGGCCAGCTTCTTGTCCAGCACCTTCGACCAAGATAGCTCGGAAGTATGCTGTCCCTACCGGTTCACTCTCCGGTTTCTCGGAGCACCCCTCTGCAGAGGGGTTAGTGACCGACAGCGTTTTTCGGCATTCTGGGAACGCTCGGGACATGGACAAGCCACCCGATAAGGAGTCAAAAAAGTTGGACTACTCCGGACAGAAAGTGTATGCTGCTTCCTCCCTAGGCCTTCGTCAGGCTGGCTCGGCCGTCCTGATGGCACACTTTTCACATGCCCCTTTGGGCTCCCTGGATGAGGTGATTCCTCATCTTCCGGCTGACCTTCAAATGACGGTCAAGCAGGTGTGGGATCAGGGAACGGCGGTAGCCAAACAGCAGCTCCAAACTTCCTTGGACATCGCTGACTCGTGTGCCCGGTCAGTAGCGGCCGCAGTGGCCATGCGCCGCAGAGCTTGGCTGCGGATCTCCACCTTTACGGCGGATACCCAGCACAAGCTGGCAGACGTTCCCTTCCTGGGTACTGACTTGTTCAGACCCGGGGTGGAGGGTCATCTCTAATGGATCGAGAAGTCCAGCGCCACTTTGGACTCGGTCACGTCTGCCCAGAAGGACAAAGGCTGCCAGCAGCAGCATAAGCCCTTTCGTCCTTCAGCCTCTGCGACATGTCCGGCCCAGCAACACCAGCATCAGGGCCAGCAGGCTCGCACTTGGCACCCCAAAGCCAAGCCTGCTGCTTCCTCCAACAGGAAGCCGGGAGGGAAAGGCCCACGCGGCTCCTCGGCCGGCCCTTTCTCCAAGCCTGCCCAGTGACGGGTTGAGGGGTGTCGCCCCCAACCTCGTCACTGCTCCCTGGGTTCCCCCCGTGGGGGGACGGCTCCGCCACTTCCTTTCT
Source organism: Neoceratodus forsteri (assembly GCA_016271365.2). NCBI lineage: Eukaryota > Metazoa > Chordata > Ceratodontiformes > Ceratodontidae > Neoceratodus > Neoceratodus forsteri. The sequence continues at coordinate 663,652,985 of CM057451.1, read as the reverse complement.
GCCTGGTCCGTTATCACCATGGACCGCTGGGTGTTGGAAGTGGTAGGCAAGGTCTGCCTCTGGAATTCGAGCAGTCCCCACCTTTTCGAGCCGTCACCCCCACGGGGGTCACGGGTTCCGCAGCCTCCTTGTCGGCTCGTCAAGCCGACATTGCCCTGCTCCTCCAGAAGGAGGTGATCAGGGAGGTGGCGGACCCTCCTCCAGACCCAGAGTTTGTGTCCAGGTACTTCCTGGTCCCAAAACGGGCAGGGGGCTGGCACCCTATTCTCGACCTACACAACCTAAATAAGTTCCTACGGTCTTGCACCTTCAGGATGGTCACTCTGGCTCAGCTCATTCCATCCTTGGAACAAGGCATGTGGTTCTGTTCTCTCGACTGTCAGGATGCATTCTTTCACGTCCCAATCCATCTGTCTCACTAGTGATTCCTCTGCTTCAGGGCAGAGGGATCCCTTTACGAGTTCCGGGCCATGCCCTACGGCCTCTTTCCAGCTCCCAGAGTCTTCACCAAATGCATGGCAATGGTGACAGCATTCCTGCAGCGCCGAAGGGTCCAGGTGTATCCTTACCTGGACGACTGGCTGATTGCAACCCTCTCCAGGTTGGAGGTGGAGCGGTCCAGGGACCTGGCCCTCCAGGTCTGCTCTTAGGTTGGCCCCCTCATCAACGAGGCTAAATTGGAACTCGTACCAGCGCAGGTGATTCAGTTCATCGGGGCAGAGCTCGTCTCTCTTCGAGCCAGAGCTTGGCTCCCGGTGGACAGGGCAGAGGTCCTTTCCTCCTTTGCCCAGTCATTTCTGGTTGGGCAGTTGCGCCCTGCCCGGGACTTCCTGTGCCTTCTGGGCCTCATGGTGGCCTGCACCAGCATGGTCCTTTGGGCCCGCTGGCATATGCGTCCCATGCAGTGGGGGCTGGCTCGCCAGTGGTCACAGCGCTCCGGTCCTCTGGACCAGCCAGTGACAGTGACCCAGGAGATATGGAATGGCCTCCAGTGGTGGCTCGTTCCAGCTTATCTGCAGGAGGGTATCCTGTTTGTCCACCCTGAGCTGATGCTCACTCTGACGACCGATGCCTCTGTGATGGGTTGGGGTGCCCATCTGGGGGAGCTCAGAGCTCATGGTCTCCGGTCCCCTCAGGAGTCTCGATGCTACGTCAGCCTGCTGGAGCTTCAAACGGTCCATCTAGCCCTCACTGCCTGCGCTCCGTTTGTACGGGGTCAAGTGGTCCAGGTCCAGATGGGCAACACCATGACCATGTAATACCTAAACCATCAGGGCGGGATGCACTCCTTGCCTCTGTGCAAGGAGGCTCGCCGCACTTGGTCTCTCATGATCAGCCTGGAGGCGGATCTCCTAGCCGTCCATGTGGCAGGAGCCTCCAACACTCTAGCTGATGCTGTCAGCCGGATAGGGGCTGCATCTCACGAGTGGTCTCTCCTGCTGGAGGTAATACAAGATCTGTTCTCCCACTGGGGCACACCTCAGGTGGACCTGTTTGCCTCCAGGGAGAATGTGAAGCTGAGGCTGTTTCACGCCCGCCCCCCTCAGCAGGGCTCGCTGCAGGGGGATGCCTTTTCGAGGCCGTGGACCCCAGGCCTCTTCTGCGTCTTCCCTCCATTTCCCTTGATCCGCAAGGTGCTTCTCAAGGCAAAGAGGGACAAGGCGCAGGTGATTCTGGTAACCCCACCCGCGCCAGTTCTGGTATCCAGATCTTCTCAGCCTCAGCTCCAGGCTCCCGAGGCAGCTTCCAGCCTGCCCGGACCTGATCTCAGTCAACAAGGGGAAGGTACTCTACCCGGACCTTCAATCCCTGTACCTGACGGCCTTGTTCCTGAGCAGCTAGAGTTCCAGGCCTTGGGTCTTTCCGACGAGGTCCTCAACATTGTTGAGGCATCCCGTAAGGAGTCGACCAGAAAATGCTATGCCTTCAAATGGAAAAGATTCTCCATTTGGTGTCAGGATAAGGGGTTGGACCCTTCCTCCTGTTCTTTGGCTAGCATTCTGGACTACCTGTGGTCCCTTTCTCAGCTAGGGCTTCGGTCGACAACCCTTAAGGTGCACCTGGCAGCCATCTCTGCTTACCGGGCGTGGGCCGGAAAGCAGTCAGTGGCGCAGGAGAAGGTGGTCGGGCGCTTTTTCAAAAGCCTTGATCACATATCCCCTCCGGTGCGAGAACCTCCACCTCCGTGGGATCTACTGCTGGTATTGGCTAAGCTCATGGGCAAGCCATTCGAACCGATGAACAGGTGTGATATCTCTCACCTGTTGTGGAAGACCGCCTTCTTGGTGGCTGTCATGTCAGCCAGAAGGATGGGAGCGCTCCAGGTGCTTTCCATCGAGTCTCCTTATCTGGTGTTCCACAGGGACAAGGTTGTCCTGCGCCCCCACCTGAAATTCCTTCCGAAGGTGATTTCAGAGTTTCACCTTAACCAGGTGTTGACTCTGCTGGTATTCTACCCCAATCACACCTCGGAGGCTGAATATAGGCTTCATACTCTGGACCCTAGAAGAGTGCTCTCTTATTACAAGGAGCGGACGGCTGAAGTTCGGGGAGAGGTTCGCCAGCTGTTTGTCACCTACGCTGAAGCCGCACCTGGCAGACCTGCAGCCAAACGGACGATAGGCAGGTGGGTCCTCCTGCATAGATCACTGCTATAGGTTGGCGGGCATGGAGCCTCCCAAAGGGATAAGAGCTCATTCTACCCGCCATACCGCTGCTTCAGTGGCTGCTTCCAGGGACGTCCCTATCCAGGAAGTCTGCAGGGCTGCTACCTGGAAGTCAGCACACACCTTCATTACCCATTACTACATCGACCTAGAGTCATGCCGGGTTGCTGGTTTTGGGACCTTGGTTCTCTAGTCCTTATTTCCCAAGTAGGGGGTTCGTGCCTTGCCTCCCTCCTCCCGGAGAACTGCTAGGAGTCTGCCAGTAAGTGTGGATTGAACAACATATCCACGTCCGTAGAAATACAGGTTACTCACCTGTAACAGGAGTTCTAGGAGCGATATATGTTGTTCATCCCCACAACCCACCCAACCGCCCCGGCTTCGACGCGCAACCTGGCTTCCATTGGGCTAGATCTGGCGTCACGGGGCGGAGCCGAGAGTTTTACCACCCGAGTAGGTGGGAGGAGCCAGCTTGAAGACCTTCTGGCAAGATTTAAAGCGGCAAGGAACCTGCCAGTAAGTGTGGATGAACAACATATACCACTCCTAGAACTCTTGTTACAGGTGAGTAACCTGTATTTTTCTGTCTGGAGCCCTGGCAGGCGGCTACGGTCCTACTTATGGAGGGATTCATTTTCCGGTCCAGCACACTCCCGCCCTGCCTACCCTCAGAAATTCCCTACTGTGCCCCCCACGGTGGGGCCAGGAAGGAGGTGTCTGTCCCCCCCGGAGACCCAGTCCAGAAGTCAGGGGTGGCACTGGACACGGCGGATCATCACAAAGCCTGTCAGGCTCTTTGCACCATTTTTTTTTTACTTTCTTTTTCTCCCCCTCCTCGCAGCTCTCCCTTCTTCGGGAGACACCTACGGCCTTATCAGCCCTCGTTCATCTACCTGGTGACCGGTGCAGTCCGTCCCCCATGGAGCCGTGGTTGTACCCCCCCAGGCAGGTACGGGGTGGGAGCCCTTACACCCCAGTGCATCTCTTGTATTTCGTCGGAGCGCTGTTTCTAGGCAGGTAGGGGCATTGAAGGTCTGGGCCTGGTGCTCCGTCTACTGGGAGGCTGTGAGGTTATTATCGATGTTCTCGGCGTGCAAGTCCCTGGATGTCAAAGGCTGAGCGCGGCGTCTGTACGTCACCCCTCTGATTGAGCATCGGGCTTGCTGTACTGGTCTCCACCCGGGGCCAAACAAGAGCTGAGCTCTGGTTCCCCCCTCCCCGGAGAGAACGAGCAGTCCTTGGGACGCTCGAAGTCCTCCCTCCTCGGCCAGCCCTCCAGCTCCCGGGTCGTTCTCAACCCGGTCGCATGGCCGCATGCGAAATCCAACGATCAGCGCCAAGTGGCCAGCCTCTTTCCACCATTTTTTTTCCCCACCTCCACTGCTGGCACAAGGGCGTCGATATTTGCCTCCCAACCCCGAGGTTCTGTGCCCACCTCCAAAGGTACTGCTTCGTAGTCTGCTTTAGTTAATCACATTGAAGAATTCCTGGGGTAAGAAGAAAGAATTACTCACCATAGTAAGCTTGCTTCTTCCAAGGTATTCTTCAGTATGATTAACTCTTCCACCCTACCTCCCCATCCAGAACCAGTTAGCCTCTGCATCACAGCTGGATTCTCTGACTGTTAGGATTGGCACATCCTGGTTATGTTTAAGTTTTTAAAACCAGGTGACTTACTGTTTCCTTTTGTTGGTCTTATCTGACATTAACGGGACAAGTTAAAAGGGGATTTGTTATAGAATTATTATTGTTTTATTATTAAGATTAAGACCAGTTTAGTTAGGGGATCTTACGTCGCAGTCTGCAGTGAATCTGAGCATTATAGAATGCAGCAGTTGGTAAGGGCAGCAGTTTAAATGGTGGCACAAGCCAATGGATGTTCCATCATTTGCATAAATTCCATTTGTCTCAGAGGGAGTTCAACACAGGAGGCTGACTGCTATAGTTAATCATATTGAAGAATACCTTTGAAGAAACAAGATTACTACAGTGAGTAATTTTTTTCTTCTCTCCCATCTTCACCCACTCAGCCAGCTACAGTTCCTTCCTGGCATTGGCCAATTATACAGCCTTGTTCACCTCATTTGCCTTGTTGCTGTATTCCCCCGTCTTCATCCCTGTGGGTGCTTTTGTACCTTTTGAAGGCCACCCTTTTGCTGTTTACTCTTGAGCAACCTCCCTTTTAAACCAGCTAGGTTTCTTGGTTCTGGCTTCTTTGTTCTTCACTGTGGGATACTCGTTGGCCACTAAAAGCCCTTCTTTGATGATGGCCCACTTCTGGTCCACCCCCAATTTTGTACTGATTCCAGTGAGGCACCCTTCCAGAATTCCCCCCCATCTTGCCGTAGTCTGCCCTGCTGAAATCCAGCACCCTTGTTTTGGTTGCAGTCCTCTCTTTGCTCATATGCAGGTGAAACCACAGTGTTATGGTCGCTTCCTGCCAGTGGAGCTTCCATCCTTGCCTCCTGGACATTTGCGCACCATTCTTCAGAACCAGGTCCAGTATAGCCCTCTACTTGGTGGGTTCCATGACCCATTGTGTCAGAAACCCACTCTAGATTGCCTCCAGCAGCACCTGAGTCCTGTTATGGGTTGAAGCAGGGATCCTTCAATATACTCTAGGTAAGCTGAAGTCCCCGAAGATCACTACCTACCCCCTGCTGGCCATCTCCACAGTTTTGGACCCTAGCACACCATCCAAATCTTTCTCATGGTTCAGTGGCCTGTACACTACCCCTGTCCTTAGTGCTTTTTCCCTTCGATGACTGCACCTGCACCACAGCACTTCAGTTACTCCTGTTGTCTCCTGCTCCCTGGTACAGGTGATTCCTTCCTTCACTTATAGAGCCACTCCTCCCCTTCGTCCTATCCCCCTATCACATTTATACAGCTTGTTTCCTTGGACAGAGAGATCCCAGTCATGGTGTGCATAGTCCATGTCTATGTGACTGTTGTAATGTCTGTCTCCCCTTCCACCATCATTGACTGCATCTCAGTCATTTGTTCCCCAGGCTCCTTGCATTCAGATGCCACCTTCCACCTTGACTCAGTCTCCCTCTCTGGACTGCCTGCCCTTTCCCCCCTTACCTGATCACACACCCCTGCCCTCACTTACTTGCCTCCCATTTGCCCTTCATCCTTATGTCCTGATTTGGGGGGCAGACAGTCCCCTCCTCCAGGTAACAAGGGATATTTTGATCCTGTTGTCCCCCCCACCCCACCCAATCAGCTTCAGTTCAGTTCCCTGCAAATATACCTATTGAATCTGGTCTTTAGCACTTTCATGCCCTCCTTATTGAGGTGCAGCCTGTCCATTGCATAAAGGTCTTTGTTTCCTCATGTATTCCCCTACTCACCAGTTAGTCTGTGTCCCTCTACTTTACACCACCCCCTGAGCCAACCATTAAATTCCTCTATGCCAATCTTCCTGGCTGTGCGGGCCTTCAGTACTGGCAGCACTTGCAAGAAGGCTACTGACCTTCCCACCCTCCTGCAGATCTGTCCCACTTCTTTACACCTGACCTACCTGGATCCCCCCTTGCACTTCACTGTCAGATTGTTTGTACCTAGGTGAACAATAAGGTGTGCTTCCCCCGGCTCATAATCTCCAGCTATTGTTGGGCACCCCAGTGGTCATCCACAGCATTCCACGATTCCGTTTAACACTAGTGTCTCCCCCCTCTCACTCCCTTAACTTTGGAGTCTCCCAAGGTCACAACCTTCCTTCACCACCTGCTGCCCGAGTCTCCCCCAAAAAGCTCCTACCTGGTTTCTTTTGCTGATCTACCCTTCCTCCTGTTTGCCTCTGCTTTGACCCTGCACCATGCTTGCCTTAGCTGCCCCCGTTTTCATTTTACCTCCTCAATGGCCCTTCCCCTGCTTGCCCACATCCCCTCCCTGCCTTCTTTGCAACCCCCACACATCTTTTTGTCCACTGCCCTGTGTACCCCTCCTACAGCCCTTATATATCTCTCTCCTGTTGCTGCTTCCCCCTTACCTTTCCTACCCATACCTTTCCTGACTATTGGGAATAGTCTGTTCGGCAGTGGCACTACTGGTGGTGCTCCTACCAGCATCCTTTCCTTATTTACCTACCCTGTTCCTTTTACTGATTTCTGCCCTAGGCCCCAACTCCCTGTGCAGAAGAGGGACCCAGGGAGCTTACCTTAGCTGTTTCTCTTTTCCTTCTCCTGCCTCTCTTCCCACTTAGTCTGTGCTCTTTTCCTTGACCCCCCTCACCTGACAGCCAGTCTTCCCCATCCACTCCCGCCCCATTTTGGTTTACCCTTCCTACTAGTGCTCCTAACTCCTTACTAAGATGCCATACTTCTGCCTTCAGCTGATCAAGGCGACTACAGACCAGACACCCTCAACCCCAGAGTCCCTTAGAGTTCCTAGGAAAACTGCTGCCCCACCTCCTGCAACACCCAGCCCACCCGCCCCACTGAAACCTTCAGTTAGACCCTAGAACTTGATCCCACTGGGGATGGCTGAAAAGCTACACCCCCTTAATCTGAAGCGGGGATGGCAGAAAAGGTGCAATCCCTGCGAGATCACTACTATCACTCATAGGAATGGCTGAAAAGCTGCAATCCCTAAATCTACATTTTTCACACAAGCAAAACATAGATCATGTGGCATCATAGACCATCCACAAATGTTTATTTAATTTTTGTAGTACTTTAATATTGTTAGTCTAGCAAATATGTGCTTGGTGTCCCTGTTACCCTCACCCATATAGAACTTCTCATCTTAAAATGTCACTTAATTCTTGTCCTCCTTGACCTCTTTTAACATTCACAAACAATTGTTCCTCGTAATGAGATCACTGAACACCATGGTGGGCCCTAAAGCCTGACTAAAGTGGCTCATAGATGTCAAAATGCTCAAGATGAGCCCCAGCTGCATTACCACCACCTTCTTATAAACCTGTGCAAGAAGGGGGAGGTTAGAGCTAGGTTTGTAATTTGCTAGGCTGGTTGGATCCAAAAATGGAGCTTTTAGAAGTTGGCCCCACCACCCTTCTGTTTAGAATGTCCGGGAAACAACCTGTGGATCAAGAACACCATACAATCACCATATAAAATGGACCCAGAGCATCCTGGAATCCAGTAACTTAATGGTGGGATTTGGATCTGAAGTACAGCAGGTGGGACATAGGACACACACCACTTTGAGCACCTCCACATCCCAAACTGGGCAAAAATGTATCCAGGACCAAAAAGGGTCCCTTTCCATTTTCTGGATGTCACTTCCAGCTCATGCCAGATAGGTCACTTGACCTGATAGATGACACCCTGTCTAGGAAGAACTTGCTGAACTCCTCACATTAAGAGGCAGAACTACATGCACTAGCCTGTAAACAGGGCAGGTGAAGCAATGTGTCCACAGTCTAGAACAATTTTGCCAGCTGGTTCCTCTTACTGGCAGTCACCTGTGACAGAAACTCTGCCTTTTCAGGGTGATTAACCTCTGATTCTCATGAAGATGGCCCTTGTGAAAACCAAAGAAATGTTGAAGCCTGGAAGATAAAAAAGTCAACAGCTTCAGCTGCATTTGTGGCAGTGGCAAAAAATAGTCCGGTTGTTTTGCTGCCCAATTTGCCCTCTGTCCTTGTTCCCAGTACCATCGTGCCTAGTGGTCAGTCCCTGCTGATTTCACGGCCTTCCATGTTGCTCTGCTTTGGTGTACTCCATAGCCTTCCATGCTGATCCTGCTGACTCCGTGGCCACTTAAGCTTCTGCTCTTGCTGACTCTACAGCATCCATTGCTGATCCTGCTTTGCTGACTACCCAGTCTCCAATGCTGATTCTGCTTCTGCTGACTCCATAGCGCCAAGCACTGCAAAGATTTTGACACAGCTTCACCTGACACAGTTTTGTACATTGACCCTCATATGCCTTGTATGTCATCTAATGCACAGCCCTTCAGATGGACTAAAAAATATATATGCTGCTGTCATCCTGTAGCATCCTCTCTGTTTTTCTGCTAAGAATCAAAAACATTTATAGATCCAGAACAAATACAATTTTTTTTTTGTCAACATATTTTTTATTGAGACAATAGGGAAAGTTGCATCATCAACAATGCCTTCCCATACAGCACAAGAGGTATACATACTGATTGCTTCACTTATACAGCAGCCAAGCAGAAATACTTCTTAAATCTACCCCTGATATATAAAGTGCTATAGAGTGCTTTACATCTCATAAAGGGAAAAATATCAGCCTCAGCTGCCACCAACAGAGGACCCCAAAGCTGACGAAATACTTCCACTTGACCCACTGCAGTTAACTGAGCCCTTTCTATGGACATACACTGCTTCAAGTTATTAGCCCACTGCTGTACACTAGGAGGGTTGGAGGCCAGCCAATTTTGTGCAGTTGTCTTACAAGCATTCACTAGAGCCAATGACCACAAAGTTTCATGACCGGACATACCCAAGCGCTCTGGTTCAGCACCCAGCATAAACTCAACAAGAGTGTTCGGTGGGGAAAAACCCAACACCATAGCCATGATATCATGCATACCCACCCAAAAGGGCATGATTTTTGGGCAGACTAAAGCCATGTGCAGGAAATCTGCTGCAGCTGACTGACATTTGGGACATGCATCCGATTTGCTTAGGTCAAAGAGCTTAAGTTTCACAGGAGAGTAGTAGACCTGATGGAGAAAGAAATACTGCACCTGCCGAAGTTTATTACTCCTTGAACAGGTTACCATGTGTTTGGATGCCCTTTTCCATAACTGCTCACTGAACAGGATCCCTAGGTCAGCCTCCCCACTTCCCAATTATATTGTCTACAGCTTTGAGGTCACCTCCATTAATACAACGATAATAGATGGCTAACGAACCAACCCCTGGCTGAGGGAAGTACCGTTCCTCCTCCAAAGGGGAGAGAGGGGCCCAACCAGCACCTGGGATCAATTCAGCACCCAAGATGTGCCGTAGGCAGAAATAAATAAAGAAATCCCCTCCCTGTATATCCCACTGGTCCCTCAGATGGGTAAAGGGAACCATACTGTCCCCTACATAGAGTTGATGGACCCATCTTAATCCCCTACCTGCCCAATCTCCCAATCTGTCAGTCACTGCCTCAGTGGATGCAAATTTGAGTCGAACTGCTTCTGCAATAAGGGTCATGTTAGTAGGAGCTATTGCCCTACCTATCTGGCGGTGGGCACCTGACCAAGCCTCAGTGGTTGCTGAAGTAAAAGGATTGGGGTGTTCAGGCATCACTCTGGACCACAGCACCTCCGCCAAGACCCCCGAGATGGGTCCCTGAACCCAACCCCTCAAGTTCTAACCAGCTATTATTCAAATCCTCCCATCCCACCGGGATAGCAGCAAGCTGAGCTGCCTGATGGTAAATTCCAAAATTAGGCAGGCCAAGTCCCCCCAAACATAGTGGCAAGTGTAATATTGATCTCTTTACTCTGGATGTTTTGCGCCTCCAAAGAAACCTATGTATAACCGCATCCAATCTCTGAAAGTGGCATTTTGGAAGTCTGATCAGGAGGGACTGATAAGTATAGCAGCCTGGGCAGAATCATCATGGTGATCACTCAGACTCTACCCATAAGGGAGGTTGTAAGTGACGTCCATCTCTCGCAATCCGAAGTGAGTGTTTTCATAAAGGGCCTGTAATTTAATCCATATAAAGTAGGAGCTTTCCCAGAAATAAGAATTCCTAGGTACTTAAGGTGGGGAACCATCTGCAGGCCATTTAAGTATTGAAATAAAGTGTTCCTATGTAATTTACCAATAGGGAGGACCTCACTGTTGGTCCAGTTAATTTTATGGCCAGATATTAGGCCGTATTCTGTTAGGACCTGGTGGACCCTGTTGAGATCTTTATGAGGGAACTGTAAATACAGAAGGAGATCATCAGCATACATGGCCAGTTTATATTCGGTGTCCTTATGTCTAAATCCCCGAATCCTCTGATCAGACCGAATGTACCCCGCTAAAGGTTCCAGAGATAAAACATACAGTAAAGGGGAGAGGGGGCACCCCTGTCTGGTTCCCCTGCCCAGAAGAAAACTCGAAGTCAGGTTCCCATTCACTAGTACTTGGGCCATTGGGTCCTTACACAGAGTTTTAATCCAGGACATAAAATACTGCCCGAACCCCAGTTTAGTTAAAGTGGCAAATAGATACCCCCACTCCACTCGGTCGAAGGCCTTCTCTGCCTCTAATGCCAAAATGGCCGCCCCATGTTCAATTTTAGTTTTCTCCCACTGGTGGGCAATGTTCAGAGATTTCCTAACATTATATTTCCCATACCTACCCCTCACAAAACCAGCTTGATCAGGGTGCACCAAACCCGGCAACAAAGCTTCCAACCTGGAGGTCAGAACCTTCGCCAGAATTTTATAATCAGCATTTAGGAGCAAGATAGGCCTATAGGAAGAACACCAGCTGAGGTCTTTCCTGGGCTTTGGGAGCACCGTAATGACTGCCGACCGAGTGGAGGGGGGCAACATGCCCACTGCACAACTTTCCTCCAGCATATCTACCAGAGGTTCCAAAAGTATATCTTGGCAGCACTTATAAAAGTCAATAGGGAGACCATCAGGCCCTGGAGCCTTACCACCTTTGAGCTTTCTAATAGCTACCCTGATCTCCTCCCCCGAAATTGGGACCTCAAGCGACTCGGACTGGGTATCCGAGATGGTTCCCAGGGCGCCCCTTTGAACAAATACAAATTAACACAAGAAACCATACGAAGAGAGACTAACGAAGCTTAATATGTATACCCTTGAGGAAAGGAGGGAGAGGGGGGACATGATAGGAACTTTCAAGTACCTCAAGGGAATCAACAAAGTCCAAGAGGTATCATCTTTCAGAAAAGAGATGTACACGAACAAGGGGACAGTTTGAAGATGGGGGCAGCTCAGGGGCAACATGAGAAGTATTGTTTCACACAGAGGGTGGTGGTCACATGGAACAGCCTTCCTGAGGATCGTGGGATCAGACACTGGGGGAATTCAAGAATGCATGTGACCGACATGAGGCAGTTATAGTGGGGGGGTAGGAGGAAGTAGGCTGTTGGTTATCTAGGATCTGCAGCTTATCCAATAAGTAGGGAAGTGGGCAGACTGGGTGGGCCAAGTGGTCCTTATCTGCCGTCAGAGTCTATGTTTCTGTGTAACATGTTTTGACCTGCTTATTACTCAGAGGGATTTTACATTGGCCTGGTAACAACAGTAGATAAAATGCAGACGTGGTATTATTTGAAGTTACTTCAACAGTGTGGAGGTGTTTTCACCTGGCCATAGTATCAGGATAGTGACCGTGTAAAAAGATCTTACTGCGAGTAAGAGCTCCTGCAGCAGGTAACACCATAAGGACTAGACCGTCAGTCTCTAGGATTCCACTGAAAACTTCTAACCAGCAGTACCCAGCTGGGGACCGCTCCTAACGTCGGTCCACCCACCAACGTCAGTCCCTATATAAAGGGAGCAGTCCCCAGCCCCACCTCAGTTCTTTTCCCGCCGTTGACCCATGCGCTTCAGCTCCTCGGACGCCTCGCTGCATTGTCGACCACCATTTTTTTGCTTTTGGCCTAGCAATATCGCCTTTTTCTTAAAAATTTACCAGTAATTTACATCTGTTTTATGTCTTCTCTGTGTCTTCCATCGAAGCAACGGAAGTCTAAGTGCCAGTGCAGGTGGCAAATTCCGTCGAAAGACTGTCACTCCCAGTGCCTCTTCTGCCTGGGGCCTAGCCACAACATGGATGCCTGCCTGGACTGCACCAGCTTCAGTCAGAGGACCCGCATCCGTCACCGAAAAACTCTCCAGACCTACCTCATGGAGCAGTGTCTGGCTGCCCTTCAGCGTCCCGCTCCTTTTCCTCCAGGTCGCCTTCTTCTTATAAGGAAAAACATTCGGGAGGGAAGCACCATCACCAGGAGCACAGTAGGTCGGAGTCCTGTCAGGGAGAATCTTCTTCCTGCTCCAGCAAGAGAGCAGAATCAGCCCCTCTGACAGGCCTCTCCTCCTCTGGCCTGCCGTTGAGGAAGGCTCCTGCCGTTGCAGTCTCTGGAGGCAGCAGATCTTCGGGGCATGGACCTTCGGGGCCCTCCCTTAGCCTTAGACCCTTCCAGCAGCCCGGGTCTAAAGCAGGGTCTTCCGTCACTAAGGTGGCGACAGGCTTGCAATCCTCCAGCTCTCCTTCACCTGCAGAGGACAAGCAAGGATGCCAGGAGTGCTCCCATTTCAGGGAACATTCTTCCCGAGACCAGTCAGCGGCTAGGGCCATTACCCCGATGGCAGTCTCTGATGACAGGTCTTCCGGCAGTAGGAAGGACCGGAGGCAAACGCCACAGCATCAGGCATCTGATAAGCAGATGACAGGTGCAGACACTATGGTCCAGATGCCCCCTAGTCGCCCGCCTCCACACCTGTTGTCGGAGTGGTCGACGATTGTCGACTGCCAAACTGTCGTCAGACTCCCTGTCGACACCCCCTCTGTCAACACTACTTCGGCTCACACACCATCGCCTCCTGCGTCGGACGACCAGGTGACCTATCGGCAGGCGACCAGATGACAGCCCTGACAGCTAAAGCCCTGACTAACACCGTGAGGCTGTGTCAGGGCCTAGCGCTCCACCCAGAGATGAAGGGGACCCTAAGTCTACTCCTCCTCCTTATGTCCCCATGATTCCCTTAGTGGATGTAGGTCAGCTTTTTTCCTCTTGGTGGAATACTGTAAAAGGGGATCTATTGCGTAAGGATGATCCCCCCCCCACAGCCTCAGCCCCCAGTCCCAGCAGGGGAAGACACTGCACAGCCTAAAAGCCTACCCCACAGGACTCTGATCAAGGGCGCAGGTGTAAGTGGAGACATCACTCATCCTCCAGATCTCTCTTCCCCTGATGATAGAATCAAACACAGACATAGGCATTCAAGGTCTTCCTTCTCAGGTTATGGCCCATGTTCTCCAGATTCCTCTCTGAAGCCGCGTCTTCCGGGCTTAGAAGGTCCACGAACCCCCCCCCTCTCAACCCAACCAGACAACCCAACTTTCATGGATGTGATGCAGCACATTCAGTTTCTTAACCAATGGGACATTGAGAAGCTTGACCCTGAGAGGAAGAGATTGCACACCTTCCTGGATATGAGTGACCCAAAACCGCTGGTCGTCCCCCCTCTGGTCCCTCCTTTCCAGGACCTGACCAGATTGGCCTGGGAGCACCCTACCTCCTTTTTTGCGCTTCCCAAGAAGGCAGACAGACTCCATAGAGCCCCCAAGGCAGAGCCCTTGCTGGCAGAGACACCGAAGGCAGACTCCATAGTCCTGACCGCTGCCCACGGCAGGACCAAACAACCCAAGCATATGAGCTCGCAACCCCCCTGAAAAGGAGTCCAAGAAGCTCGACCAGCTCGGGAGGAGAGTCTACCCTTTGTCCACATGTCCCATGCGGTCCTTGAATTTCTTGGCATACATGGTCCTTTATCAAAAGTCTCTGTAGACAAAGGCCCTTGAACTTGCCCAGAAGCAACCGGATAACCCATCCCGCATGGCGCTTTTGGATGTTCTTCAGTCTGATTTGGACATAGGAAAACATGTTTTAAGGGCTGCCTACAATTCAGCGGATACAGCCACTCGAACTGCAGCTACTGGTATCTGCCTTCACCGTCACTCCTGCCTGAGGGTATCTGGCTTTAGGCAGGACTTCCAGGATTCTATACTGGGAGCCCCCCCTTCATGGCCCTGTCCTCTTTGGAGAGGAGGTGAAGCAGATTATCTCAGAACTGCAGGACTCTGGACGGGCCATGCAGTCTGTTCACCAGATGTTCAAAGCCGAACCCCAACAGCCCAGACATAAGCCTTTTGGTGCCCAGATGCTCAAAGACAGAGGACTACAACCTGAGGTTCCTTCAAACAAAGGCTCCCTCTCAGCACTCCGGGAACAGCGGGCCTAGGAGTGCCAAATCCTCCAAACCCTTGCTACCCACTTCAGCTACTCATGCATAACTCCTTGCCCGCCCCCCTTGTCTGGCCAAGGAAGTGGGGGAGATGGTAGGATGTCGGTTCTCCCTCTACCTAGAAGGGTGGACCAATGTGACAGCCGATGCTTGGGTGCGGGACATTATAGGAAGGGGTTATACACGGGAGTTTATCCAGATACCTCCAGACAACCCTCCAGCCTCCTCCTGATACTCACCATCCCACGCAGCCCTCATCCAGGAAGAGATTCAGGTCTTGCTGTTAAAGCCAGCCATCGAGCATGTTCCTCCATCTCAACAGGGAACCAGGTTTTACTCCCACTTCTTCTTAGTTCCTAAGAAGACTGGAGATTTAAGACCTATTCTGGATCTCAGACATCTGAATAAGTACATAGAATACAAGAAATTCAGGATGGTGACCCTGCCCTGTCTGATCCCTATGCCAAACCAAGGAGATTGGCTTTGTTACCTGGATATGCAAGACACCTACCTCCATATTCCAGTGTTTTTAGCCCACCGGAGGTTCCTTCTATTCACTTTTCGAGAGAACGACTACTAATTTCAGGCCTCTTTGGTCTTTCCTCAGCGCCCAGAGTTTTACCAAATGTTTTATGGTAGTGGCAGCCCACATTAAGAAGACTGGGCAATTTCTTCTATCCCTACCTAGACGACTGGCTACTGACTGCCCTCTGAAGGCATCAGTTGCTTCACACTCTCTGACACATTTCTGATGTTTCAACAGCTGGGGATAACCATCAGCATTCAGAAGTCTTGTACTTGGCCTTGCCAAAAACTTCAGTATATTGGAGCCATCCTGGATACACAGCAGGGTATGGCCTTCCTTCCTTCCTCCCTCCCGACAGAGCCAGTCGGCTAAGAGATCGGGCCTCCGAAATAGCTGCATCCCATCGGGTAGCAGCTCGGTCTGTGCTGCAGCTGTTGTGTCACATGGGTCACCATTCCCACGGCGAAGCTAGCGCACTTGCACATGAATACCTTAACTGGACCTGCGAGTCCAATGGGACCAGGGCTCCCAGAACCTGGGTCATCAGATCTCTATCTCCAAGGCTGTTCAGCAGACACTGTCATGGTGACTGACATCCCCCAATCTGGAATTAGGAGTTCCATTCCAGTCACCCTCACCGAGCCAGACTCTCACCACAGATGCCTCGAATTTTGGTTGAGGAGCTCATTTCCAGCACCACCGCACATAGGGCGCATGGTCGGAGACAGAGGTGTCCCTGCACATCAACGTCTTGGAAACGAGGGCAGTTCTTTACGTCATGAAGGCCTTTCTGAATCACTTTACCCAGGGGCCTCTGCTTCTTTGGACAGACAATATGTTGGTGGTATTTTACATAAACAAGCGGGGGGGGACATGCTCTTATCCTCTATGCAGAAAGGCTATGAGAGTATGGCATTGGGCTCTGAAACACGGCCTCACCCTGACAGCAGCTCATGTTCCAGGCATCCAGAATGTCCTGGCCGACAAACTCTGTCGCTCTCATACCAGGACTCACAAATGGGAATTGCTCCAAGAAGTGGTAGATGACCTCTTCGGAAGATGGGGTCGTCCAGAGCTGGACCTCTTCGCGTCACCGTGCAGTGCAAAACTGCCCAATTTTTGCTCGCTAGATCCAGGGCCTGGTGCTTTCTGGTGAGATGCTTAGTCCCTATGTTGGACAGGGAGGTTCCTTTATGCATTGCTCCCTTCCTGCTAATACAGAGAGTCCTTAAGCTTCAGGTGGAGGGGGCGACCATGATCTTAGTAGCTCCATTCTGGCCATGACAGATCTGGTTCCTGCTGTTACAACAGTTGGCGACACAACCCCCTGTCCAGCTTCTAATCACGCCCAGCTTGCTATCCCAAGAACAGGGCACATTGGTTCACCCAGACCTTCCATCTCTGCACCTTCATGCATGGCTCCTGGAGACTTAGCCATCTCCAGGTATGGAGTCTCACAGAGGGTGGCCGATGTTCTCGTAGAAGCAAGAAAGCCTTCTACAAGGGTGACTTGCGCCATGAAGTGGAAAAGTTTTTGCATTTGGGCAGCAGCACGTTCCCTGGATACCTTCACATGCTTGGTGAAGTCGGTATTAGATTACCTCCTTTTCGTCTCAGATGTGGGGCTGGGATACTCTTCCATCAAGGTGCATCTGTCCGCCGTTTCGGCTTACCATGCACTGGTAGAAGGAAAGAATCTCACTCAGTTGGACCTAACCTGAACATTCCTTCGGGGCATTCTCCATCTAAAACCTCCCATTAGGGATCCAGACCCTCCATGGGACCTCTTGTTCGTCCTAGAGAAACTTAAGTTGCCTCCGTTCGAACCAGCCACGGATTGTGACCTACGCTTTCTGTTATGGAAAGCATTATTTTTAGTTGCCATTACTTCAGCTCGAAGGATTTCAGAGCTTCAAGCACTGATGTGCAGAAAACCCTATTTAGTTTTCCATAGAGACAGGGTGTCTCTTTGTACTAATCCTAAGTTTCTCCCGAAGATGGTGTTTGAGTTGACACTTAATCAAGATGCCTGCCTTCCCGTTTATTATCCTGAACATTCCAGTCGAGGGGAGGTCCTCCTTCATACTCTGGACGTTCATAGGATCCTGCGTTATTACCTGCACCAAACGAAATTGTTCAGGAAATTGGACCAGTTATTTGTGTCCTTTTCTTACATTTCCTTGGGAAAACCTGTGGCGAAGTGGACCATTTACAAATGGTTGAAGAACTGCATTACCATCATTTATGATGGGTACAAGAAATCCTTGCCAGGACTGTTCAGGGCTCATTCGACTCTGGGAATGGCTGCATCTTTTGCAGCTCTCAAGAACGTCTCTGCAGCAGACATATGTGGCACAGCCACTTGGAATTCTGTACACACATTCGTCAAGCATTACACTCTGGATATTACCTCCAGAAGATGGGCAGGATTCGGCCTAACTGTGCTCCAAGGCCTTGTTTCCTATTATCTTTAGGGAAATTTCTTCCCTCCACCCTTTTATTATATGTTCTGACACTGCTTGGGACTCTGTCCTTATGGTGTTACCTGCTGCAGGAAGTCTTACTCAAAGTAAGATAGTACAGTTATGTAAGACCTTACCGTAACACTAGATCTTCGAGAAGAGCTCCTGCAGCAGGTGCTTTTTCCCTCCCTCCCTCCATCCCCCTATTCGTTTTTTCCTTGTGGAAAATCTCGGCACATGCCTCAGGCTTTCTCCTGCTGATCATCCTCCTGGTCTCTGGCGGGTGAACTGAGGTGGGGCTGGGGACCGCCCCTTTATATGGAGGCTGACTTCAGTGGGCGGACCGATGTAAGAGGCAGTCGCCAACTGGGTACTGCTGGCTAGAAGTTTGCCGTGGAGTCCTAGTGCCTGACGACCTAGTCCTTATGGTGTAACCTGCTGCAGGAGCTCTTCTCGAAGAGCTACTGTTACGGTGAGTTCTTACATAACTGTACTTTTTCCTGGACCAGTAAACTTTGAGGAGATGCCACTTCTGAAATAGCTGCCGCTAACTCCTGACCGGCGCTCTGTCTAGAATCTAGAGTGCAGTCGGGATGCAGGGAGAACCGGAGGCTGGCTGGGAGAGTCTGTATCTGCGCGTGTTGGGTTGTCTACTGGCCTTACCATCGCCTTCCCAGGTGCCAGGGATTTCTGTTTTCTAGTCCCCGGTGGCGCCTCCATGTCCCTTAGCATGGCTCCCGCAAGTTGTGATGTCCCCAGTCTCCACTGGGAGATACAACCCACCCATCCCCAGGAGAGGAGAGCAATCCTCCGGATGCTCAATCCTCTCCTGCCCCTTCTGACCCCCCCGACTACCTGAGCTTGTTCCCGAACCCAGGTTGCCGGCGTGGTGCGAGGTGTGACATCCAGCGCCTCAACCTTCAGTGCCTCCAAGCTGCAGTAAACCTTTATCTATAGAGTGCCCATTCCTGAGGGCTCAGAGCACTGTACAAAATTTAGACGCTACATAAATTACAAATAAGTAAAACATATAATAAAGAAGAAGAAGAATCAGCATTTATATCGTGCTTTTCATACACAGTTTCCCAAAGCGCTTTACAAGCAATGCTAGACTGGTAGTGAAGTGACTGAATGTGTGGTGGCGGCCATATGGCACATCATCACCCACATACAGTCTGGATAATTGCATGAAACAATACCAACTAAAATTCTAGTTAAAAAAATATAATTGAAATCAAATAAATAGTAATAAATAATAAAATAAGTACAATGCAGATAATACAAAAAAATATATAAAAATACAGATAGATAAACTGAATATGATTGTTGTAAAGAAGAAAAGGGTACTAAAAAGGACCTCTTCAACTTTTTAACGTACCGTGCAACGTCTGTCTTTCTAGCCTGTTGTCACTTAGAATGTTCAGGTATACTCTACCTGCTGCTGGAACACCTGTGTCCCTGAAGGGGTTCTAGATCTGCAGCATTCATACAAACACACTGTGTTTAAACCTACATATCTTAAAAAAAACATGCATCCAATTTTAAAACAGTAAAAAGAAAAGTTTTTCAGGACAAAAAGTTTTTGAAAATGAGTGTGGTTTGGTAATGTCTATTTAACTGGATTTAGTATTGTGTAAGGTTGTTTTTTTCATATTTTCATAAATTCTGATGATTTTATCTAAAAGTAATTTTTTTTTATTATTTATTATACTTTTTGTCTATTGCCTGCATCGGTAGATTCAGCCCGATCACAGTCCCCACCGTCCTCAACTCCTATATGAGTCACTGCTCCCGGTTGCCCCCTTGGCTTGCCCCCCAGGGCAGGGCCACGGCACCGGCCAAAGTGCCGCGGAACACGGTCAGTTCAGGGAGCCGGCCTGGGAGTGTATTAAGGAACAACGATGGGGCGTCAGGCAGCAGTGATTTTTTTCCCCCCGTTTTTTGTCCAGATGCCGGCTGCTCTTGGTACCCCGGCCTCTGCAGTGAGTCCTCGAACACCGGGCACACCCTCCCTCAGAAAGAAGGAGAGCTGTCCGAGGACACCCATCCCCCGGCCGGTCCTCTGACGACCCATGTGCGTTCCCGAACCCAGGTCGCCAGCATCGCAAGCGGAAATCCAACCGCTGAGCCGACAGGCCAGCCATCTAAATGTACTTATGCTCAGTCATACAAAAATATAAAATTTCTGTGAAATTGTTGGTTAAGATTGTTAAAAATATGCAATAAACATCTGGCATTGTCTAAATATAAATTTTGCAAGGTTTTTACAAAATTTTTTTAGTCAGAAATCAGTGTCTGAATCTCTTGTTATTGTAGCTTGAGTTTTTTGTTCTACTCCACTGGTTGGAATTTTTGCAGTATTTAATTTTTCTTATCCACTGATTTTAGTTTATGAATCTGATTATCATCCCCCAGTTTGGTAAGAACACATTTACACAGTACCTTAGAAGGACATATCAGGAAGTACTTTGTGAGGTCAAGTGATGTAAATAGGAAGAACACTTTGAGTGCAGGTCAGTTAGCCGACACCGGAAATGAATACATTTTTAGTGCTGGTGGTCTCTCAATGATTTATTGCATATTTGTTGTAGTTAAAAGGTGTAATTTCATTGAAATAAACTATTTTATTGTATTTTTGTAATAAAATCCCATAACAAGTATGGGGAACTGTATTTTATTTGTGCTGTGTGTTTTATCATACTGTAAATGAAGCATGATGTACATGGAAAGATTCACAGTCTTTCAATAAACGTCATGTTACAGAAATGTGTGTATTTAATTTTCTGGCTTAGTTTATTTTTGGGGGGTGTATTATGGGATGGTATAAGATGAGGAAATGACTGTATGATGAAGCACTGTTTGGGGGGGGGGGTCCTGCATTCATGATACATGCTCAGATGCACTTCATATGTTCTGGGGAAATGAGAGGGGCTGTATGCATCTAATAATGGTGCTAACAGACACTACAGATACATTGTGGGTATACGTATAGGGTGGTGAAATTGCTGAAAATGCACTGGTAATTTGGGGTATACTGTGTCATGGGAAAGGTGGGTGGGTCTGCCTGTATCAAGGAATGATGCTCATAGGCACTGCAGTCACTTTGTGTCATGAATTAGCACCCATCCTTGGGGTATACTTAGTTGTAGGGAAGCAGGTGGGGCTGTCTGCACCTGGTAATGGTGTTCATATGCCATGCAGAGACATTGTGGGTATACATACAGGGTGATGACATGGGCGCCTGTAAAGGTTGTGTACTATGTGTACACATGGATTGCCTGCATACACATGTGATATGTTGCAGCATTCAGTACTGTATGGGTGGGAAGGGAGTGTGGGTATGCCTGCACCATGGAGTGATGCTCATTGGCTCATGGGTACACATGTGTACGATGTGCTGTTTCATTTGGATGGACTGTATAAGTCATACATTGGCACTGGTCTCATCACTGTGCATCATCAGGTGTAAGGGCTGGTCTGAAGCATGATGAGCACAAGGGACTAAACAAGTGGTTGTGGAGTGATTCAGACTTGAATAGAACATGACAGTGCATCTGAGAATAGTGTTGGAATCAATCAGTCAATTAAAATCTTTATTTTACTAGGTGAACATCACTGAGCAATGCTCATTTTCAGGATGGACCTGGACAGAACATATAGTCACACTTGCATTGAACAAAAGGCAAGGGGTAAAATAGCATAGAGTTACAGAGACTAAGTGATACCCTCAGCAGGACTAGACAAGTTATTTACAGTGTATACACATTTTATTGGTCAATAGCTGATTAAATGGTACAGTCAGCAGGACTAGACATAGAATTTACAGTATAGATGGACATTTCATTGGTCAATACTGGATCTGAATCCTGATGTATACAATGGACTACACCCGAGGCTGAGGAGGGATCCACACCAGTAATGCACATCACAGAGTGTCAGAGGTAAAGGCTGGACTGAAGACTGATGAACAGATGAACTACATCAGTGATCCTGATGGGATTTGAGCCTGAACAGCACTTTACAATGCATTAGAGGTTGGGGCTGGACTGACACCAGATGAGTCGATGGACAACACCATTGGCTGTGGAGGGATCTGAACCTGAAATGCACTTCACTGTTCACTACAGTTTGGGGCTCGATTGATGCATGGCAAGGAGCTAGATTTTACCAGTGGCTGTGGAGGGATTTGAACCTGAAGAGTACTTTATAGTGCATCAGAGGTTGGAGCTGAACTGATACCATATGAGCTGATGGACTACACCAATGGATGTGGAGGGTTTTGAACATGAAATGCTCTTCACAGTGCATTATGGAATTGGTCTGGACTGATACATGGTAAGTCGATGGACCACACCATCCGCTATGGAGGGATCTGAATCTGAAATGTACTTCACTGTTAACTACAGTTTGGGGCTCAACTGATGCAGGGCAAGGAGACAGATCTTACCAGTGGCTGTGGAGGGAATTTAACGTGAAGAGCACTTTACAGTGCATCAGAGAGGTTGGGTCTGGACTGACGTCATATGAGTCGATGGACAACATCAGTGACTGTGGAGGCATTGAAAACTGAACTGGCCTTTACAGCGCATTGGAGGTCGGGGCTGGACTGATGCAAGATGAGTTGACGGCGACACCATTTTTTTTTTTCATTTTAAACTATCAGCAACTGCATATTAGGGAGAAAACTCAAATGCAGAGCATGAGACAAACCTGCTACTGACCTTAACCTGCTTATCATCCATAACGCAGGGAGCAACATGCCACATAGATTTTAACATAGCCATAATCCAAACATAAACTCTTTAAAAAGTAACAAAAGGTGCTGAAGTCACATGAACTCATCTAGTACATGCAAAAGAAACATTCTCTCCCATTGGGAATGCCAGCTGGATCCATAAGATATGATCACACAGGTGGACCAGAAATTATCCTGAAATGAACAAAGTGAGGACTATGAAAACTTTTGTCATGAATAAAAATAAGTAAATACAGATTACAAATCGAGGTTTTGGCATCAAAACGTGAGCGAGTATTTTAGGACAAGAGCAGCGCCTCCATCTTGAAACCAAGTTTCCAGTCACCATGCTCTTCCTGCACCAGTGTGTGCTCTGACTGGTTAATGGAAATAGTGACATGTACAATAAGCATTGAGGAAGCATGGCAGCAGTGAGGATCAATATAACCAAATGGTGCCGCTCTACAGAGCTGGGGCAGGGTGTGAGTGAGGGCTGCGAGCCCCAACTGAAACATCAAAAAAAAAAAAAAAAATCACTGTACACTCCAGAGCCCAGAGAACCACTTTCCCTCCTGTAACGGTTGTAAAAAAAAATACCAGAGTCCTTGCTTGAATGCTAAATAAGGATTTATTCCAACATTTCAGGCACACACATTGAGTAGAATAGTGGAAGGCACAACAAAAAGATCTTCGTGCAGGTTCCCTGGTGCTTTGCCAATTAAGGCTTCATCAGGGGGATGGTGCCTGCATCTAAGACAATCCCGTTATACCAATTAAAGTAAAAATTGATGATGTCAGAAAAAAGCAACCAATCACAGAGCTCGATTTTTAAATGCAGAACTATTCGGCTTATTTAGTGGTATAAATGGACTAATAGTTATAATAATCATATCATCAGTGACAACATGTTATTGTAGAAAAACACCCCAAAAGACATTAAAAAATACACCAAAAGTGCAGATTGTTCGAATGCAAAAAGTGTAAGTTACAAAATTTATAGTGTCAACCTGATCAGCTTAACATGTTACACTATAACAAGATGATTTGTTGTTACTAAAACTGTAATGGCAACAAACGAGCATAATAAAAAATTTTCACAGCACAGGCAAAAATAGTAAATTTATTAATTTATTTATTAAGGCATGTTTTCTCAAAAATAGCTAATGGGAGGCCGGCATGGTGGCACTGAGGCACTGGATGCCTTACCTCGCGGCACACCGGCGAGCCGGGTTCGGGAACGAGCCTGGGCTGTCGGAGGTCTGCAGGGTGGGAGGGCGGAGCTGGATGGAGCTGCCGATAGGCAATCTCTCCTCTCTTCTCCGGGGAGTTGCAAGGGGCTTCCTCCGGCTGGTGGTGGCTGGGGAAAGCACGGGCCAGGAGGAGCCAGGCACTACGCCTGGGGTAGGAGGAAAGGGGCCGTTACCAGGGCCGTGGGACTAATTCGTGCTTCCACACGCATGCGAACCTACTACTGGGGCTCCTGGGGTAAAAAAACAGAGGAAAAAGCTGGCGGCAGGAAGGCGACGGACTCCACGCAGGCTCCGCTGCCGGGCCAGGTGTAAGATAAGTCCCGGTAATTACGGATGATGGGGCTGGGGGGGTCGGTCAGATGGGGGCTGTCCTGGGGCGATTAAAAAAAAAAAAAAAATGTTAAAAAATAAATAAATAAAAAATAGCCAATGGGAACACATATTATATTGGGTAAAATCAGTAATGGTATGATGTCCCTTATTGGCTGGTGCAATTTAATTTATCAGATGTAATCAAATGCTCGTGCTGCACCAAGAGAAAGACATGGATGCCGTCATCAGGCAATACAGCATATAATTTAGGACACCATACGGTGTCATCAGGAAAAAGGGGAATGTTTTTTATGATGCCATATAGCGTCATCAGGACGTAATGAGTTAGGGGGACTAGAGTGAAAACATACTGTAGCCATTGTATTCATGCCTTATATTTCATCACGGTGCATAAACAAACTATGCAGTTATTACAGATACGTACATTTAGTCTGTAGTTATAGTTTGTACATTAGACATGGAATACAGTAATTTATTTTCCTGCTAATTAAAAAAATGCAGTTTTTGAAAATATTGAATACTTTTTTTGTTACAGTCAGTGGTTGTATGTACAGGAATACCTTTAATGATAAACTTTTTGGAACTTAAACTGTTGTTTACTGTCCTTTATTAAGCATGCATTGGTACTTCCATGTCCCTTGTGGGTTTTGTTTTTGGTTTCTTTTTAACTATTTTTCCCTCCGTTCGAAGTCTACGGGGTCTCTCTCAGGCATCCTCCCTGTTCCTGCCCTGCCTGAAGTCTTCTGACCTGAGCCTCCTCTCTCCTCCCCCTCATCCCACAGTCTGCACCCCCAGCTAAACCCCTCCAGGGTGGGGCTGCCCCTCCTCTTTGGGCACTCTTACGCATAGTCTTTGACTGTGGGTGAGGGCCTGGGCAGAGGAACCTGGAAGGCCAGGCAGTGGGCATAGAGGCAGGTGCCGTCGCCTACCACACAAACCGGGCTTTTCCTTGTTCTGGTGCTCGCCTCCCATGTGTGGTGCACGCCCTGACGCAGTGGCAACCCTGCCTTGTATCAGCCACATTGATTACGTGCTGCCCTATGTGCTGCAGTGTCCCCGGTCTCCAACGGGAGCCGCTGGCACGCCGAGCAATCCCCATCCCTGCCCCGCCCCGGGAGGAGAGCAGCCCAGCGGGTGCTCAATCGTCAGCCTGCCCCTGCTGACCCCTGGCGCCCAAGCTTGTTCCCGAAGTCGGGTCGCCAGCATAGCACAAGGTGTGGTGTCCAGCACTTCAACCCTCAGCTCCACCGGGCCGGCCCCATGTCCCTTGTTATATGTCCAACATTGACATGTCTCTTCTAACAGGTGCACCTGTAGTTTAATGTCTGTTACATATGCAGCTGTAGTGTTTTATTTATTTATTTGAATTTAACTGGGTAGGCGACCAGCAGTTGGTTACATATAAGAATATTACATAATACAAGAAATACAGTAAGTTGAAGTGTAATGTCCCTTGTTACATGCACAACTATGTGGATGCATTGTCTCATCCCTTTATAAGGGAGCTATCTCACAATATAGCCCCTTTTATTTGGTGAGTCACAGTATGAAAAATGCCTAACATAATTGATAAATTATGGGTTTTAGAAACTGACACTTATGTCACATTTCATTAGCCCCTTTTCATGCTTATACCCAAATGGTTTCAAGTATGGCTGGGACAGCGTGAAGGGTTTGGTCGTTGCTCAGGTCAGTTGCAATTGGAAGGGGAGCAGGGGGATGGACAGGGAGGGATAGAATCCTGCATGGACAATAGGTCCTGGCGCAGATGGGGAACTCTGAACAGTCTAGATGGACTTGTGACCTTTTTCTGCCATCATTATCCATCTTTCTCTGTATCATTAAGTAAATGATGAGCAGTAAAGTGCAACATATAGGATGAATGTTCAGTATTTTGCATGATAACCTTCATTGCAGAGAATGGTACACAAGGTAGATACAACTGCACTGACAGGTGCAAAGAGACCATTTCTGTTCTTAGTATTCCCTACCTCTGTCATTCAGGTCTAGAACCCCCTGTAATTTATCTTGCGATTACTACAGTTGACTGTTGCTTTCCATCTCTTACCTGCTTCTGTTGTTCCTTCCCATCTGTGCTGTTTTTCTTTCCTGTGCTCTTGCTGTCATGTCCTGCTGCTGTGCTCTTTTTTTTTCTTATTCCTTATCTCTGTGATTTTTCCTTTTAACAGTCCCTCGTTCTCTCTTTCAGTACTGTCCATGCCATTGCTTAAAACCTCACCGATTGCACACTATTTTCGCTACAGAACTAATAGTATGCCCTCTGCTGCCTTCGCATTCCCATGCTGCTTCCACTGCCTCTCTGATCATACTCCTCCACAGAGCGAAAGGGAGACTACCATTACATTGCTCTGAAGTGCTTATTGTGTTTTAGAATGCAGTTGTAACTGGATTTTTTAAAAGTTCTTTTGCAGTACCTCTGGCTGTCGGGGTGCCAGGGGGATGGGTGGAGCAGGTTCGAGCACCTAACGGCAGCTCTCCCCTTCTGGGTACTTCCACTGCCACTAGGTGGAGGTCCGGTGGCAGCACAGTCAGGAGGGGTGGCAAGTTGGGAGGGTGTCTCGGAACGCAGCGCATATATGCCACAGGGAATGGCGGTGGGTGAAAATGGGGGGGAAAAAATCACATAAAATACATAATAGGAAAAAAAAAAATTATTTTGCAGTGACTGAATACAGCTAAGTTAGCATCAGTGAGGTGGGCCTGTATCGGGAGGGATAAGGACATCATAGAATTAAACAAATAAAACAGAACAACATAATTCATAGTCATAAAATACAAATAACATAAAATGTGCAAATTAGTCAACATTAATAACTTAAAGCTAAGTTTATGACATGCAGTTGCTCAGATCTATCCTATCCTGTAAGTGTCAGTTTCTGATGGTAATGAAATATTATTAGCATTTATTTAGCATAGAGTTTTTCATGCATAACTGTTTTCCAAAGCGCTTTACAAACAATGAAAGCCTGGTAATGAAGTGACTGTAAACATGAATTGGCAGTTATTTTGCACATCAGCACCCACATACAGCCTTGGACAGTCGAATCTGAGCTAATTTTTATGGAAAGGAAATATCGGCAGTGAGAAGAATCTGTTGCTCTTGCAAAAAGTGCTTGGGTTCTTTTACTTCCATCTGGACTCTTACCAAAACAGCACCAGAGATGAGCAGAAGGGACCTCAGTTTATTGTTTCCTCCGAAGGACAGCACACCCTGACAGTACAGCAACCCCGTAAATACTGCAGTCTGATTCCACCATGTTTATGGTACGAGCCCAATCCAGGTATGTTACTAGAACCCACGACCTTCTGGCCCAGAGGCAGATGTGCTACCAACTGAGTCACACTGATGCCTGAGTCACTCTGACAGTGTTCCTGATGATGTGTAGAGGCGGCCTTTGGTCACCAGCAAAATAAAAACACACTTTGGCATATAGCATAACTTGAGGTCTGCAGATTCAAACATATCTGACGTTCAGGCCATTCCTTTCGGACATTTGTTGTATGAAAGCAGGATCTGCCCTGTACCAAGACTTTATTTGCATCTGCTGATTCGTAGCTAGCTGAAGTTATAACCCCCTGCTTGTAGCATCTCAGTCTGTTGCCCTGGAAATGATGGTGTAGAATTATGACCTCAGTTGGGAGGGGAGGTGTAGATTGGCAACAGCAGATGTCTTAAAGGGAACTGCATTTAACCTGCAAGCCTCTGCTTGTGTAGAAGCTGTGTTTCCAGTTCTGGTTCACATTCTAGTCTTCCTCCATCTTTACAGGCCTTTTAGTAAATTCATTGGGTGTTTCTAATTCACACACTGATGGTAAGGACATTTTTGAACCACATGATGCATCGTCAAAAGCACTACAGAAGAATGGTATTTGGGGCTTGTTGTGTCACCTTGAAACTCACATTGCAGTGCAGTGAAGTATATGGGAAAGCCGGTAGAGCATTAGGGATGTATAGATAGGGACTTTGACAGCAGAAGAAGGGAAATATTCTTTTCCCTGTATAGGGCACTGGTGAGGCCACACCGGGAGTACTGTGTTCAGTTCTGGGACCTACA
>CM057451.1:660717500-660727500 GCA_016271365.2 Neoceratodus forsteri | reverse complement strand
GATCAAGGGCAATCAGTAAATTCTGGCTGGGTTCCTGGAGGCTCAAGGGGTAAATAAATTTTGGTAGCAAGAATGTCCTTAACATTTCAATTTTCTGGAGTGGTTTTAAAGGAGCATTCTTTAGCCGAATGAGTAGAGTCTCCACTTCCACAATCAGGTTTTTCATTCTGATCCTCACCCATGGATCAATCCGTTCCCCAAGGTATTTTTCTACATCACCTGGGGCAACTGTCACCCATCTTCCAACATGGGAGGGGGTTGACAACATAGGACTTTGCATGTGGCTTGATATGAAAGCCCTTAGTTTTTTTATGTTAATCTTCAGGCCACAGTACTTACAAAAATGGTCTAGCCTTTGCAGAAGACGAGACATCCCCTCAAAACTACCACTTAAAATTGCCACATCATCTGCAAGGGCCAGTGCCATCACACTAGTTTGTCCAACCCCCATACAGAATCCATGGCCAGATTGCTCCAATTCTGTAATGATTGGATCCATAGCCAGATTGAACAAGATGGGTGAGAGCGGACCTCCCTGCTTTACCCCACATTTCATGCCAATTGGGGTAGATTTAGTTTTACCCAGCTTAATTGTAGTGATTACATCAGTGTATAAATCTGTGACAACCGAAATGAAATGACTATTCATCCGGTGTCTATGCAGTGCTTTAATAATGTGTCCATGGTCTACTGAATCAAAAGCTTTCGCTAAATCAACAAAGACCACAGCCAATTAGTCACCTTCCCTTTTTGCACCCTTCAGAATGTTATTCAATATAGCAACATTCTGTACACACCCTGGGGCAGAAAGAAATCCTTTCTGCCTCAGGTTTGAGGTAAGTGCCTTTGAAAGGTGGGCAGCTAGTATCTTGGTATAGACTCTAACCCAAATTGATCCAATTGTGAGGGGCCTCCAGTTACCAATCTGGTTAAGACCATCCTCTCCTTTTGGGATAAGGATTGTCCAATTGGACTTTAATTGTTCTGGAATTCTCCCTTCAGAAAACCAAATATTGAAAATTCTTACCAAGATATCAGGCTCAGTGTTCCAGATTGCACAGATGTCTGTAGGCCTGCTACCATCAGGTCCTAGGGCCGAATCCTTTTTTGTGGTGTCTAAAGCAGACCTAACCTCAGCCATAGTGATCTCCTGCATTAAAAGATCATTCTTCACCAGCTGAGTAACCTTAGGCCAATTCCTTGTTTTACAGCTACTAAGTTTGCAGCTGAGGATCTGACGATAGTGTTCCTCAAGGACATCAATGCCAATCTCACATGTGGCGTTGTCTGGCCCACCCTGTAATAGCCTGGCAAGACTTTTTTTTCCCCATAAAAAAGGGACTAGTAGTGTATATATTCAACTTTCCTAGCTGCCCATCTTTTATGTGCATTGCTGTTTTTGATTCCAGATCGTGTTTGTGCTTTTGCCGGCTCTGTAGTATCCTTTGGATCCCCACGTGATGCCCCTACAGCCAATGTATCACATATAGCGCACAGCAAACCCCAACCAAGGTCCTTGGTCTCCTCACTTTTAAGACATTCTTCCACCTCACCAATGGTGGATATCAAATCATTGTTGGTGTACCCTCTTTGTAATCTCTTTTTATTTTGGATATTCTGTTTATTAAAAGTTTTCTAACACAGACACATATACATACAACATGTAACAAAAGACAGCTACTAACACAGACACACTAATATCCCAGTTATATTATCAATATCTATCAGAATCTTTTAACAAAGATGCAATCGAGTGTGCATTACAATCCATATTCTCAAGATAAATTCAGGTATTCCTAATTGATCATACCAGACTAAGTATAGAGCGCAATCAGGCAATCTTCCACCATTCATGTTCTACATGCAGAGCGGGGTGCGTGTACCCGACACCAACGCAGGCCACTAATACTTGATATTTCCCCCAGCAAGAGGGGCAAACCCCTCAGACCCAGCCACCCCTCTGGGACTTATATATCCAGCCCTGTACAGAGTATTAGGTTTTCAGACATGCTCAGAGATGCCATAAAAGGAGCCCAGTCCCTCAAGAACACCTCCTCCCTATCTTTTATGACCCATGTAAGCCTCTCCAAAGCCAAAGAGCGTATAACCAGTCTTCTCCACTCAGTCAGCGTAGGCCCATTTCCAGTAACCCAGGTGTTCTGAATGCAGTGCCTGGCCAGCACAAACAAAACCCTTACCCACCTAGGTAAAGGCTGCCACTCCTCCTCTCCTCTCCTTCAATTATTTCCACCCCAAATAGGCAACCCAAAGGGTCACGGGACAGTCGACCCACCAACCCCTTATTCACCTCCTGGACTGTACCTCCCCAAAACTTAACCAAGACTGGGCACACCCAGAAGCAATGGAAGAAGGTACCCAACCCTCTACTACATCTTCTGCAGTTCAGTGAGACTGCAGGGTGAACCCGATGCACTGCCACTGGGGGCCAATATATTCTATGCAAAAATTTGTAAAAGGCCTCCTTGAACTTATTGCATACCATAATTCCCTCCGGCATACCTAGCACTAACTTCCAGTTCTCTTCCGAAATTTGCAGCCCTAAATCCCTCTCCCAAAGAGCCTTTGTGGGGCCTGTTAGGTCTGGAAGGTTTTGCTTATTCTGTTTGGCCACTTTCCCAATAAATCCTTTTGGGTCTCTCCCAGCCTGACATACCACCTACTCTATCCGATTTGGGTGCAGCCCATCCCTGCCCCCCAGACCCAATCTTCCTAAATACGTTTTCACTTGGAGATACCGAAATAGATGTGACATTCCCAGCCTCATCTCTCGCCTGATCTTATTAAACTCGCTCAACTCCCCTTTCTCCAGTAACATCCCTAAATATTTCACCCCATCTCTTTCCCATTCCAAAAACCCCCTATCTTCCATCCCAGGGACAAAAAAGGGATTCTTCACAATCAGGAGTAAAACCGTCTCCCTCTGAGCCAATCCTTTCCATCGCCACAGACGATCCCAGGCCTCCAGCATTTCCCGAACTAGCGGGTTACTACTTCCCAATTCTCTGTAAGCCCACAGTCCCCTGCTATGAAGGTTGGCTGTAAGCCTTCCTGGAGTCCCTTCTTGTTCTAGTCCTACCCAACTAGCCACTTCTGGTCTATGCACCTAATCTGCCACACCCCTAAGTTGCACTGCCCTGTAATACGTGCCCAAATCCTGGAAATTGAGCCCTCCTCTATTTCTATCCGCCTTAAGCCTTGTTAGGCTTATTCTGGGCTTTTTCCCCTGCCAGATGAAGTCCATGAACCTTTTCTCTAACTGTTTCACATCTCCTTGCGTTAACCTCAACTGCAGCATTTGCATGGGGTATAGGATGTGGGGGATAATATTCATTTTTATAAGATTAATCCTCCCAATCCAAGAATCAGGGAGTTGTATCCATCTCTTAAGGTCTGCCAACACCACTTTGATCAGGGGATGATAGTTCAGCTTATACAGCTCTTCCCACCTCCGTCCTATTCGCACCCCCAAATATTTGAATTCTGTCTGGACAATCCTGAATCCCCTCTGCCGTACCTCCGGGCCAACGTCCGGGAACCCCATAGCTTCAAATTTGTGAACATTAATCTTGTACCCGGAAAAACCTGCGAACTTATCAATAACATCCATCAGGTGACTCATAGAATTACGTATATCCCCTAAAAATAACAGCATATCGTCAGCATAAAGCGCCACCTTATGCTCCCTCCCTTCCACATCACGGACTCCCACCACTCCCTCATGCTGGTGTATCACCGACGCCAGGGGTTCGATTGCCAAGGCAAACAGCAGAGGGGATAAAGGACACCCCTGCCTTGTTCCTCTCTCCAACCCGAATTTTCCAGAGAGGCACTCATTCACCATCACTCGCGCACTCAGCTTGAGGTACATAGTCCTGACCCACCCTATAAATGGATCCCCCAGACCAAACCGGGCCATCACCTCAAAGAAGTGCTCCCATTCCACCCTGTCAAATGCTTTTTCAGCGTCCAAGGAGATCACACCCATCCCACCCCTAGCCTGGCCAGCCCGCCATATGACGTTTACCAATCTACGTACATTATGGTATGACTGTCGCCCCTTAATGAACCCGGTCTGGTCTGGGTGGATCACCTCCGGCAAGATATCCTCCAGCCGGGTGGCAAGTACCTTGGCTAAAATTTTCATATCAACATTAAGGAGGGAGATCGGTCGATAAGCTGAACACTCGAGCTCGTTCTGTCCCCCCCTTATGTAACAGGCAAATAATAGCCTCATAACATGAGTCAGGTAATTCCTGGTTCTGCCCCTCCTCTCTTCTCTCGAACACCTTCCTCAGTGCTTCAGCCATTCCCCCCCCCCCACCAGGATCCTATAATACTCAATCGGAAACCCATCTGGCCCACAGGCTCTACCCTCCTGTAACTTCTGTATGGCATTTAAAATTTCCCTTCTTTAGGTAGGCTGACCCAACACTGCCCTCTGTTCATCTGTGATCCTCTGTATGGGTACCCCATCCAGAAATTCCAGGATACACTCCTCCTTCCCAACATGTTCTGCCCTATACAGCTTTTCACAAAAACTCCTGAAGTGGACTTCTATGGCCTTGGAGCCTGTAATAATTTGCCCCCCGTCCCCTTAATCCTCAATATCCTAGTTGAGCACCTGCCCCCCTTCATCAGTCTCACAAACATGGGTCCAGGCTTATTCCCCCATTCAAACACCCTCCTTTGACAAAAGAACCAAGCTTTCTCTGCTTCCTCTCTTAAAAGGGAATTAAGGGTTTCCCTCGTCGTAACCAATAACTTGGAGGCTTCTCCCCTTTCTCCTCCCCCTACCTGCTTCTCCAGCTCTTTCACTTGTCTTTCTAGTTCTTCCCTTTTACCCCTCCTCTGTTTTTTAATCTTGGCTACATAAACAATTATAGCCCCCCGCATAAAGGCCTTACCTGCCTCCCAAAAAGTGGTACTAGAAACCTCATCCGTGGCATTTGTCTCCTCATAAAGCTTCCATTGCTCCACCAAGTACTCACTAAATGGGTGGTCCCTGGCCAGATACGTGGGAAATCTCCAGACTGCAGGTCTACTTTCACCCTCCCCCCCTGCAATCCTCACCACCACCATAGCATGATCCAAGATGAAGATGGGGCTGTGACTTATCTCCTTGATCCTTCCCACCCAGCTTCTAGGCAGAAAAATATAATCCAAATGGGACCAGGTCTTATGGGGGTTAGAATAGAACGTGTACTGCCTCCCGGTGGGATTAACCGCTCTCCAGCTATCTATCATATCCAAGTCTGCTATCCCAATTTGCCATTGGCACATGGCCTCCGTCTCCCGGCCCTTGCCTGCTGAATGATCCGTGTTTGCGTCCATAGTCCAATTAAAGTCCCCCCCCCACATAATGAGCCCAGGAAATTGCTTTCTAACCAGCAGGCCCAGTAAAGAGGAATAGAAGTGCGGGTCGTATACTGCTGGTGTGTACACACAACCAAATGTGAGTGCCTCCCCTCGCCATACCCCAGTAACAAAACTATATCTGCCCTCCTTAGGATCTCTCACAACTCTTTTCACCTCAAAGAGTAGGTTCTTATGCAGGAGTATCGCTACCCCCTTTTGTGAGAGGAATAAGAGGCAGCTAGGCACTTCCCCACCCAATTCCGCACTAGTTTGGTATGCTCCAGATCTGACAGGTGCGTCTCTTGCAACAGTGCAACCTGTGCCCCCTTCCTTCTAAGCACAGTTAAAAGTGTGGTCCTCTTCACTGGGCTCGCTATACCTTTTACATTCCAAGATACAACACTGAGATTTGCCAGATCACCCATTCCACCCTATGAAGCTTTCCATTTATAAAACCATTCCTGCTTGATATCACACTGCACTTATCCAAGATATCATAATGCTTTCAGGAACACTCATACCCTGCCAATAATTCTTGCACAGTCAACTGCATCCATAAAGATATAACCAGATAACTATAATAATAATACAAATAATAACAGATCTATCTACCATAACATTTATATCAAAACAACCCCCACCCCTCGCCCCACCCCAATCCCCTTCCTCCACCCTCCACTCCTTACACCTTATATTCTTCACTCCTCCTCTTCCACTACACTAATTGCTAACATAGCACAAGTGTACATTTACAGACAAGAGAAAAGAAAAAAAAGGTAATCATTTAACAACTCTCCTCCATATCCGAGATCTGCGTCCCGCTGCCCCCCATCAGCCGGCACCCTCTTGCGGAAAAATCCACCCGGGCCCCTACGGAATCAGTCTGAGGGCCGAGCAGTATCGTATTGTCTTATCTTTGCTCCAAAATCTCCCCGGTGTCCCCTCTCTCTGCCTACATCTGCTGCCCATCAATCCTCTCTCTCCCCTTCCCTAGCCACTCCAGCATATCATCATTACGACTCCCCCCTCCTCCTACATCTGCCTTCTTTAAATCTAAATCATAATAACACCCCTCCACCTGTCATAATACCCTCTTGCCTAAATTATATATTGCATGGCGCACATTCCGCCTGCTACGTGTGGGTTCGCCTCCGCCAAACCCCTGTCCCCCCCCAAAGCAGAATCAACAACCCATCCCCACAGCTTTCATCCTCCTCTCTAAACCAACCTGCCCACTGCCAACTGCCCTTTCCCAAGATGCCGACTCCCCGCCAAGGGATTAGGACCCGCTCACTCCTTTCCCACCTCCCCATCACAAACCACAGCAGCAAACTTGGGGGCCGCCCCACACCAACCCGGGATCCAGGAGGGTCAATATCGCAACCTGCGACCACCTCCCACTTATTCCGCCCTGCTATCCCCACCCTCGAGCCCATATTACTCTCGTCCCCTTCCCTATAATGCACCCCCCTCAGCTCCTCAGTCCAGGCCCCCCAGCCTCGCTCCCCCCAAGCGCCCCGATGATATGATTACCAGTACGACCCAAGATGGAAGCCCACAATCTCCCCACCCCTCACTGCCTAAGCCTGGCCCATTGAGTCTTCCCTCCCCAAGCCAAGCTGTCCCACCTGAACTCGAGCGTGCCCACACGAGCCCCCCCCCAGCAACGCCCTTCCTCAGCCCAATCCTAGAGGGCAGTACGATCTCCCAGCTCTCCCCACGCACATTACATTCCCCCCCTTGGCCCAGATTAATAGCAGCAGATGCAGTTATTTAAAATCAGACAGCATTGTAGGACAGTATTGGCAGGACACAGGGGCTGAGCGCGCCATCAGAAAACAGCGCTAGGCGGCCCGGTGGCGCTGAGGGTTGGCGCTGGTCGCACACCGCACATTTCGCGACCCATGTTCAGGAAACGAGCACGGGTTGTCGGGGTCGGGCGGGAGGAGATGGATCGAGCGCCTGGGAACTGCTCTCCATCTCGAGGCGGGCGGTTCAGGCGACCTGTGCTGCCGCCCTGAGGGCTGGGGATTGATAAGCAACCGCAGGGAGACAGGGAGTGGCAGGACATGGCGGATGCTTGACTTGTCTTGGCATGCGGGAGGCGTCTTGCCTCAATCACTAGCGTCATTGCGCATGCCGCGGAGAAAAATTCCAGAAAAATGGAGCCTGGCAGCTGGCAATCGTTCCCGTCGCCATTCCCGGAGGCGCCTCCCTGGCATGGACCCGTTCTGATGGGTTGAGTCGCTCCCCACCACCCTGCCGCGAAGGGTAAGTGCGAGGTGCTGAAGGGAGGTGGGTCTCATGTCCGAGGATAGGCGCGGAGGAACAGGTGGAGGTGTGGGGGCCAGACCTCCTAAGAAATAACATCCTAAAAAAAAAAAGAAAACATGCGCTAGGCCCGGCCCCACTCCTACCTTACAGATATCCCAAAAATAGTTCTGTGACCACTCCCTTCCAGTTCTCGGCCTTCAAATGCGCTCCCAAAGTCCACAAGTCCCGAAAAAGCCTCCATTTACGGCAGAGGGAGACACACCAGAGTTCAATCTCCAGATTGCTCGGGCTCCATCAGTCCAGGAATCCTCCGAGTCGACTAGGCCAACGTCCAACCCCTTCACAAAACAGACACCTTATATAACTGGGGCGCAACGGCACCAACAGGGACACTCCAAACATCATTTAGCACATAAACAATGCAAATAAAAACAGTGCACATCACCGGGAAAAGGAAACACAGGCTCCTCTCTACTAGCCCTCTAGCTCTTCACGACTTTCTTACAGCCATTCAGCTCACTCTCCTCTTAAGGGCCTTAACAAACTCCTCCGCTTTCTCGAGCTCCCAAAAAGAGTAGGTCGCCCCTTTGTGCTTGATTCTAAGTGTAGCAGGATACACCAGGAAGTTTTCCACTTTTAGGCTCCTCAGCTGAGCCATCAGCCCATTAAAAGCCTTTCGCTTTTTCAGCAAACAAGCCGAATAGTCCTGTGACAAGAACAGTCTATGACCTTTGAAGCTCAGGGAGCCCTGGGACCTATGAGCCTTCAGTAACATCTCCCGATCCTGGAAGTTGTGAAAACGCATGATAATCTGATGGGGAGGTTAATCCGCCGGCGGCCGTGGCATTACTGCTTGATGAGCTCTCTCCAACTTAACCTTGCCAGTTTTTATGTTAAGACCCAGCAATTCAGGTAGAATCCTGCTGCAGAAATCCAGGGCATCATTCCCCTCTAGCACCTCTGGAAGCCCCCTGAGGTGCACGTCTAGCCTCCTGTGGTAGTTTTCGTGGTAATCAAATGCCCCCTTGAACTCCTCCAACTCCCTCTGGAGAGCTCGAACTTGCCCTGGCACCATTAACACCTCATCCTCCAGTCTGGAGATCCCTTCCTCAGCTTCAATTAATTTGGTGCTCTGCTGCGCCTGCTGCTCCAGAACCTCCTGTAATCTGCCATCTAGCTTATCCTCCAACTTCACAAGATGCGGCTCCAAGGCCGCAATCACTTGCCCTGTGAGCTCCTTCCCTAAGACCGCAACCTCAGCAGCCAAGAGCGAAACTAGGCCTGCATTCTCCCCTCCAGGGCCTGACGTTCCCTTCTTGCCAGTTTTCCCGATCGCCTGCTGACTTTTGGAGGGCATGGGGGTCAGAAATTCTTCCATCACTCCTTCCGCCACCCAACAATACTGTTTTACTCGCTCCGGGGTAGGAAATTCCTAATTTTATTCTTTATTTACCAGCTGACATGACGGAGCTAGCGGGAAATGTGATTGCTCAGTTAGCTGCTCATTAGCACCCCCCTGTGTAATCTCTTTTTTAATTCTGTCACTCTTTTAAGATTAAATCTCGATTTCTCTGGTAATTTTCTAATTTTAATGGGAGAAGTATATTCTATATTACCAGCATGATCTGCAGATGTCTTATCATAAACCAAATTAACCAGGTTCCTTGGGGCCGCTTGTTTGCGCAAATCATGCCGTTTATTACCAATTTGCTTGCCCGTTTTAGTAGCCAATTCCTTCTCAATTGCTTTATTAATAAACTTCACATTCTTATACTTCTCCTCAAGTTGAATTAACAGAGTGACTTCATTTTCAGACCAAACATTACCGTGGGGGACCTTGTTTGTGGAGGGCTTCATTTTCGTAAGTCTCTCAGTATTCCTTAATTGGGGGTGTCTGTGTCGCTTATGTTGTCCCAATCTGCTGACAGTTTTGAATACCATATTGCATTCACCGCATTCATGAGACTGTGCGCTAACGCACACCTGCTTGGGTGTCACTGTGCATTTAGAGTAGTGACAAGCGATTTTATGATAGTCGCTACATTTCCCACATCTGGAACAGGCCATAACAATTTTATTAATGTTATGAGTGATGCGCGAGTGTCTAGCCCAATCCCTATAGAAACACAGAGATATAGGGCAGGATTCACATGCAAAGATATTGCATGGATAAGACATTTTTACCACTCATTCCTGTTCATTCACCTGACTGGTAAAACCAGTGTTTTCCTTACCACCTTTAACTGGGCAGTTATGGTAGCAGTCCTCAAGGGACCTAAGATAGGCCGCTTCTTCTTTCCTGAATTCTTTTACTTCTTTTGGGGTCACCATCATGGTGTTATAAAATTAC